>CM038142.1:149726764-149959602 GCA_021437245.1 Aegilops speltoides
TTGAATCCGCATTTAGAAGAAAGAGCTCCGGGACTGAATTGCTTTGAGTGGGGCTGCGAGTAATATCTCTACTACACTTTCCTTCCACTTTATGTTGAGCAAGTTCACCTGTTAGCTCCTGTGGCTGTCCCACCATTGAGCTGCGGGTCCCTTCAGAAAGAAGGAAGCAAAGGTGACATAGCGGGCAGGGGCTACATCAGCAGACTCCATTTCATAGGTGATGTCACGGAGCCAGTCATCAGCATCCAGCGGCTGAGTTGAGATGCGGTACACGGTTGGGTTGAGGCGCATGAAATCCTGCAGAGTCACTTGGGCTGGCTGCTCGTTCATATTGGGTCGAGGGAACTGAGCCATCATATTCTCCATGAACTGGCGATTCATCTCGAGCTGTTGGACCATACCAGCCATGTACTCAGGCGGTTTTGGGGCGTTGTCGCCACGACCACGACCAGCTGGTCTAACCATCCTGCTAATATATAACATGGGTAGTTCAGCATTGAGAAATTTGCATAGACAAGAATCATTCATGATGAAACATGCATAATGAAAGGAGCACGACAGATACTACATAGTAGTCGGCATAACTTACAAAAGGGGTCGGACATAGAGTTCAGTACACAGAGTTCGGTACATAGACTAAGTCATCATAGGCGGCACGCAGGCTCGCGGCGAATGCATCTAATACTAATAAGCAAGACTACATCAGTCCCAGGAGGTACTGTGGAGGTAGTCGTAACCTGACAACTGGTGGTGAGGCAACGGATAGTCCACATCAGCGGCCTGGGGGCCGCGGATACTCTGGTGTAGAACCCGACGCTCTGGTGGCAGAAGAGGACCAAGTGCGGGAGAGTAGCCTCCCACCTCTGGCCAACCGACACCGTGGGGCATCATGGTCCTAGCTGGGTAGATCGCAGAACGCGGCAGCTGTCTAGATAGAACAAAGGGGTGCAACAGCGTCAGAGCCCTGTAAAGGTGCTGACGAGTGGTGTACAACTCGTGGCGAAGAGCTCAGTTAGCTCGGTCCAGCCCATCAGCATGCAGAACCAGGCTCTTATGGTGGAAGGGCTCTCGGGTGACTGTGGAGTAGGCAGCAGTGTAGTATCCCTCCGCACCAACGTCGGATGCGATAGCAATATGCCTGAAAGGGGAAGTGTCCAACGCCCGATACTCTCCATGAAGACGTGTCAGAGCAGCATAGGCAGCATCGTGAACTGCCATCTCGATGATCACTCCAACACCATGAGCGGTGTGCAGCACGGTAGTGGAGTGATACTCCCGAGAGTAGAGGTGGACGATGGCACGGTACTGCTCCTGGTTAAAGTCCTGGTACTCCTTGTATACGGTGTACTCAGGGTTCTAGCGATAACCCAGATAGGTCATCATCTCAGCTAGCATAGCAGGTGATCCCGAGGCACCAATGGCCGTCGTGTGGCGCATGACCTGCCTCGTGGGTTCCATCTGAAAACAAGGATGTTTCAATGGAGTCAAATGACAATGTGGGTACTATTCAAAATACTATCCTACAGAATAACTATGGCTTATCCAACTTTGGGGTGAACGTGGTAACGGGACCCTAATGTTAGAGTTAGTAAATTCGTTTAACCCGAGTGAAAGTGCAACTAATCCCCGGGTGGTTTTGGTAATTAATAACAATATATATATCATTGAACTAATAGTTACTTGAGAATCATTTCAGAAAGTTCAATGATATGGGTATGGCAAGGATCAAGAAGTGGACCCTCAAAATGCTAAGGCAAGCATTGGCAAAAGCTCAAGACTCCATTTTTGGTTTAGTGATCCAAGATCACATTGAGTTCATAGGAAAAGCCAATACTATTAAAAGGGATGAGGTAATGATGATGATCCGTTGCTCAAGTGCTTAGTGATACATCTCCTAAACTATCGGCAACTTTCAACGCCATATACACTCATAAGTAGTCTCGGTCCCACCGATTTTCCAAACTCACCACACCGAGATGAACCACCTCAGCCATAAGCCAAACCCTAGCAAACTCGGATTTTCCGATTCGAACTCGGTCTCACGAAACTTGAGTTGCCAAGCTTCAGAATCTTCATCATCAAATCGGTGTCACCGAGATGATGAAGTCGGTCCCACCAAACCTGGCTTGCTCTTGTCATTGCACGAATCGGACTCACCGAGATTGTATTTTCGGTCCCACCGAAAATCCCAACGCTCACATTATTTGAACTTTCGGTCTCACCGAGTTGTCAACTTCGGTCCCACCGAGATTGCTCAAATGTGTGTAACGATTGGATTTTGTGTGGAGGCTATAAATACCCTCCACCCCTCTTCATTTGTGGAGAGAGCCATCGAAAGAACTACCACTCCTACCTTACATTTACGAGAAGAGAACTACCTACCCTTGTGTTGAGATCAAGTTGCTCCACTCCCACCATATGAAGCTTGATCTCTAGCCTTCCCAAGTTGCTTTCCACTCAATCCTTTCTTCCACCACAGCCAAATCGGTGAGGAGAGTTGAGTGTTGGGGAGATTATCATTTGAAGCACAAGAGCAAGGAGTTCATCATCATCTACACCATCTATTACCTTTTGGAGGGTGGTGCCTCCTAGATTGGTTAGGTGTCGCTTGGGAGCCTCCACGAGATGTGGAGTTGAACCAAGAAGTTTGTAAGGGCAAGGAGATCGCCTACTGTGAAGATCTACCCGAGTAAGGCTAGCCCTCCGTGGGCGTGAGGCCATGATGGAATAGACAAGGTTGCTTCTTCGTGGACCCTTCGTGGGTGGAGCCTCCGTGGACTCTCGCAGCTGCTACCCTCCGTGGGTTGAAGTCTCCATCAACGTGGAAGTACGATAGCACCACCTATCGGAACCACGAGAAAAATCACCGCGTCTCCAAAATTGCGTTTGCTCTTCTCCACCTCTCTTTACTACATGTGCAATTTACTTTCCGCTGCCTATACTCTAGAATTGCATGTGTAGGGTGATGCTTGACTTGATCATGATTGTGAATCTGTCAAAAACTGTTCTTTGTCAAAAGGCAGAATTTTTATATTGTCAAGTAGTCTAATCACCCCCCCTCTAGACATACTTTCGATCCTACAAGTGGTATCAGAGCTTTGGTCTCCATTGTATTGGTTTCCATTGCATTGACTCCATAAGCTTGGTTTCACAACCTAGGAGAGTATGGCGCCTAGTGAGGGTAATTTTCAGAGAGGTCCTTACTTTGATGGTACAAATTTTGCTAGTTGGAAGCATAAAATGAAAATGCATATTCTTGGTCATAACCCAGCCGCATGGGGCATTATTTGTGTTGGTATGCAAGGTGAATTCTTCGAGGAAGGAAAAGTTCGGATCGCGGTTACAACGGAAGAATTGCGGATGTTGCAAAACAATGCTCAAGCTTGTGACATTCTCTTCAATGCCTTGTGTCCCGAGGAGTTCAACAAAATCAGCCGCCTTGAGAATGCAAAAGAGATTTGGGATACTTTGGTTGAAATGCACGAAGGTACCGAGTCCGTGAAGGAATCAAAGCTAGATGTTCTTCAAGGTCAACTTGACAAGTTCAAGATGAAGGATGGTGAAGGAGTCGCTGAAATGTACTCTAGGCTTGCTCTCATCACAAATGAGATTGCGGCTTAGGAAGCGAAGAAATGACCGATCGATTCATCATCAAGAAGATTCTCGAGCTTTGGATGGAAAGTATGACACCGTGTGCACTTTGATCCAAATGATGCCAAACTACAAGAGTCTCAAGCCAACCGAAGTCATTGGAAGAATTGTTGCTCATGAGATGACACTTAAGGATAAGGAAGAGCTTCACAACAAGTCAAGTGGTGCTTACAAAGCTACAAGTGATGCTCCCACAACCTCAAGTGACAAGTTAGTTTCCAATGAAGAGATAAGCCTAATGGTCAAGAAATTCAACAAATTCTACAAGAATAGAGGCAAAGAGAGAAGCTCAAAGTCTAGATCATATGATGAAAAGAGATCTTCTAGTCGTGATCGAAACTGCTACAATTGTGGAAGACCGGACACTACTCAAATGAGTGTACGGTTCCCCACAAGAGAAGAGAAGAATCTCCAAGAAGAAGAAGCTCAAGAGATGAGTCACCTCGAAAGAGAGAAGGAGCAGAGATGATCGTTATGAACGAAGACCCTCTCGGAGAAGCAAGGATTCGGAGAGGAAAGACAAGTCATCAAGGAGCTACACAAGAAGAAAACATCAAGCTCATGTAGGTGAATGGGTCTCCGGCTCCGACTCCGACAATCAATCCGAAGGAAGCTATCACTCCAACTCCGACTACAGCCAAGATGAAGGTGTTGCGGTCTTGCTCTCAGATCCTCCAACTCCAACTCCTACGACTTATTTGATTCACCAAATGAGGGAATTGGAAGATGCTTCATGGCTAAAGGCCCCAAGGTATCACACCCTGAATTCATTGACTTCAATAGTGATGAGGATGACTTGCTTGGTGAAGATGAGCTCTTGCTTGATAAATCTAGTGAGCCTAGTAATGATGAACATGCTAGTAGTCTTTATAGTCGAGAAGAGTCGAATGACAATGCTATGAAGGAGATTGAGCATCTAACTAAAGAACTAAACACTCTTAAGTTAGCTCATGAAACAACTCAAGAAGATCATAGAGAGCTCCTAAGATCTCATGAGAAGCTACGCTTCGAGAAGCTCACTCTAGAGCAAGAACATGAGTTTCTAAAAGCAATCAATGACGATCTTCGAAAGAAGAGTTCTTCATATCTTGCCAAACGACTTCTCTTGTCTAATTTCTTGCCACCCATTAAGACTAAGCATGACAAGCATAAGAAAAATTCTTTCTCTAGTAGTAACAATAACCATGCTAAATCCAATGTTGTTACTTCTAGTAGTTCTCTTGATTCCACTAACAATGTTTCAAGCCAAGTTACACTTGAGCAAGAAAATAGTTTATTGAAAGGGATTATAGAGAAAGGTGTCTACAAGAGCCTTGCTGGAAGCAAGAACTTTGAGGAAATTGTTCGCAAGCAAGGAAGGCACCGGAAGAATCAAGGAATTGGTTTTGAGCGAAAGTTCAACGCCGAAGGTGTTGAATGGGAAGAAGGTCAATATCCTACTCCACAGTTTGTTCCTCAAAAGGAGAAGTATGATCCTACTTCTTCCAATGTGGAACAAGCTCAAGATGACCTTCCACCACAAGACCACAAGCTAAAAGGCAAGGACAAGCTTCAAGAGGAGATTGATGCATTTATTGAAGCACCTCAAGCCATGGTCAAGTGGGTTCCCAAGGAAACGTCAAGTTCTACTTCGTCAAGCTCAACTACAACCCCAAGGATTCCCATCAAGATGATGTGGATCCCGAAGAAGAAGAACTAGAAAGTTCTTGAGGGTGACTCCGCCAACATACTTCACTCACATTCATTTTGGGAAAAACTTGTGCAATCAACTTCCACATCGTGCACTAGTTCATGGAGTCACAAACCCTCTTGTTGGTAAGTCAAGGGACAAGGTAATCATTGCTTTCATGGACATCATCTATTGTGAACTTCAATCTATGTCCATGGATATCCTTGTTTGTTCCTTGTGGGACTAACCCATGTAGGTATTGAAAGTGCCCGAATCCAAAGGATTGCTCCCAACTCTTGATGATCTTCATCAACATTGAGCATCCACATCTTCAACATCTACATGAAGTCTTCTAC
The DNA here is from genome assembly GCA_021437245.1 of Aegilops speltoides. Taxonomy (NCBI): domain Eukaryota; kingdom Viridiplantae; phylum Streptophyta; class Magnoliopsida; order Poales; family Poaceae; genus Aegilops; species Aegilops speltoides. Next base: position 149,732,441 of record CM038142.1, read on the forward strand.
GACAACCCAAGGTTAGTTTGACCCTTTAAAAGGGGTTCTCACATCTAGGGGGAGCTTTGCTCTAAAAAATTGAGCTAAAGCATCTTCAAATGATGTGAACACATCAATGCTTTATGTAAAAGTGGTAACCCCACTTGTGCTTAAACGATGAGTATGACCTATGATCAAATGTTCTCATTTGGCTCCTAAGTCAATATACTCATATAAAGATGACCTAGTCATCGACAAATTGTGTGTTAGTCGCTAGAGTTTTAGTTGTGCATGTTTGACACATATTTCATTTGCTATCTTATTGTGTGAGCATGTTGGATGCATGATTTTATCCATTCGAGGACATCCATTTGTTGGTTTTGGTCGTTTTGATTTTTCTGACCAAATGGATGGACAAGAATGCCTAAGTACCTCCCCTAGCTATCTATGCTTTCTTGTCTCAAATTCTATTCATGCTTACATCACAAATATTGAACAAGTCATTTTCGGACCCTCGGGTGAGGAGCACTTGAGCCACCGATCCGTCAAGGGCTAACTTCCAAAACCTTCTAATTGATTTGGTCGACCAACTCACTCAAACTCGGTCGAACCGAAAGCATTTAGATCGATCTAGGTTTTCACCTCGGTGAAACCGAGTTGTGATTTTTGGCGTGATCAAGTGCATAATCGCTTAGCAGTTATCCATCTCAGTGCCACCGAAGTTTTACAACTCGGTCCCACCGACAACAAAGGGTATATATACTCGAGGGGGCGCGCTGATTTCTACTTCAAACGTTTAGCCCCACACCCCTTTGCCGACGCCGCCTTGGTCTCCGGATCGTCGCCGTGCGTCGTCAGGCGCCGCCATTAAAGTCTCCGTCGCCGTCAACGGACATCTCCTCCGAGCCGTTGCCGCCGTAGAAAAACTCCACCAAGTTAGGGTGAGTTTTGATCCCACTCGTGCTCCCATCTCCGATTCAATGCACGTTTGGATTGCCTAGAATCTTGCCACGATTGAAATCCTCCTGTACACCAGATTAGTTCGTTTGGACTAGATTCGAGTAAAAGTTTTAGCGTTAGGTTTCCGCCGAACACATCTCGGTGAGACTGATTTTATAGTTTCGGTATGACCGATTTGGCCTATGGCCATTGCACTACACCCTTCGGTCTAACCGAGTTGTGCAAATCGGTGTGACCGAAATGAAAATTCTGTGAAACCCTAGTGTTTTCGGCAGATCGAAACCCACTTCGTCAAACCGAAAGTGGTGTGAAAGCTCTGTTTTACACTTCGGATTCACGAATCTTAAACTCGATCGACCGAAATGTCTTCGTGAAAACCTAATACTAGAATTTGAACTCATTTTTTTGCAAAACTTCAGATTTGTGATGACTCTTCTTCTCCGCCTACACCTTATCTATTCACAAAGTTGTCGGCCATGTCGATGCAGTGTGATCGATGTAACAGGTCGAGACACCCATTGCAGACATTCCAGAGGCAGGCACTAGTCCTGATCCTAGCAGCTCATCTGATGATGGTGAGAGGAGTACACCAAGTGGCTTGCCTCCTGCAGCCACCAGAGCCAGAAAGAAGAGGAACTCAGATGATGAGGACTCAGATTTTGTTGTTGAGGAAGAGGTGACCTCAAAGCCTAAGAGGAAGGTTGTTGCCAAAGAGCAACAAGGTCAACAAACCAAGAAGGGCACCAGCAAAGTCAAGCAGTCAACTGTTGCCAAGAAGCTGAATTTGGGAGAGGCAGCTGCAAGCAAAGTGAAGAAAACCTCCAAGAGAAAGAGGATAGTGCATGATGCAGCAGAAGAAGATGAGGATGAGGAAGCACCCCAACCTCCTTCTCAGAAGCCAAAGTTCATGGGTGATGCCATTAAGGTGGAGCCACATCAAAGCCCAAGCAATCTGCTCCAGCTAAGGCAGCTCCAAAGAAAGCCTCTTGCCAAGCCCAAGAAGACCGTCAGGAACATTCCAGCGTCTGAAAAGAACAAGGATGATGTGCCACCAGCTGTGTCAGATGATGAAGGACCAGTTTTGCTGAAACTTCGTCCAAAACTGCCACTTCACAATGATGCTCATCCTCAAGCTGAGGATATGAAGGCAAGGAAAGATAGAGGTCTCAGGCTATGGAGACAAACTGACCCATATGCCGTGAGGAGAAGAACTGTTGTAGATCCCAGATTTCACACCAGAGAGCAGCAGGACTTCTATGAGACCATGCTGATGGACAAGAAGCCCATAGTCGCAGACACTCGATACGTTGACTGGAAGTACATTGACAGCGAAGAGCACAGAGATTTCTTTCCACATGTGCATGAAAGTTTCACTGCTTGTGGTGTTGCAGACTTTGTAGGTCAGAAATTGACCAGTTGGAACGATGAGATGATAATGCAATTCTATGCCACAGCTCACTTCTACCCTGATGGGAAGATTATATGGATGACTGAAGGTCAAAGATTTTCTTCTTCTGTTGAAGAATGGGTAGAAATTCTGAATGCTCCAGTGCAACAAGATGATGATATTGATGTATATGGGATTCCAAAGAAGAATCATGAATCCATGAAGAACATGTACAAAGAGATTCCAGCAGAGGATTTGGGAATCTGGAAGCTCGGCTCAGTCTACTATCTCCAGGCAGGCTTACCTACCACTAATACCATATTGAGGCATACCTTGATGCCCAAGTCTGGAGATCATCGCATGATCAGAGGATACTCTATCAACATGCTGCACATACTTGATGAGAAAGCACCTTTCAAGGTGATGGACTTGATGGTAGAGACCATTAAGAGGACTGCAGCTGACCAGAAAAGGTCATGTGGATTTGCCCCGCAGATTCAGATGCTTATCAATGCCAAGTTTGGCACGGGCACATTCTTGTTGGATGGAGAACATTTACCGCTGCAGCCAGAGCATGAAGACAATGTTGTTGTGATGGATGAGGAGGATCCGACATCTGTTGAAGGTCAAGCCAAGATCGAAGCTGCCAAGAAAGCCAAAGTCGACAAGGAAGCAAGAAGAAGCAGCAGCTAAACCAAAGAGTTTTGGAGAGCAAATTCTTGAAGCTACCCAAAGGATTGAACAACGGCCAACATTGAAGCAGTCTCAGAGAGCCTAGAGAGGATTGTTGAGGATAAGATCCACGCCTGGATGTGAAGTCGATCAAGTACAAGTGACCGCCAACAAGCTCGAGGCGACATTGAGGAAGCAAAGCGGAGAAGGAAGAGCTTATGCGTGAGATGCAGGATGACTTAGTCCAGATGCTTATCAACAGATCGCTCCGGTTCCCACAGACCCGATCATTGCTATTCCAATGGATCGACACTGGGACTACTGACAAAGACTCCCACAGTTCCAGATTGCTCCTACTCCAGCTCCAGCCCGGTGACCACTCCTCCAGCCAGACATCAGCTGAAGTCTTCGCCGATGCTGTCATATCCACTCCGACATCAACCCAGACGGGAGCCGCCAGCAGAGTCCCCAGTGACGCTTAGCTCTATGCTTTTTCGAACTTTTTGGTAACTTGTTGCCAAAGGGGGAGAAATTGTATAGATCATAGGACTTCGAGAGAGAGAGAGAGAGTGCTGTTGTCGCTTTTGCTCTTTCGTTCTTTTGCGGTTTCTTTGAGATACTTTTGGTTTTCGAGACATTCAGTGTGTTTGATACTCCGTTTGATTCTACCTTAATGAGTGCTTGGTCGCACTATGCTTTAATGTGTGCTTAATGCTTATCATATGCCATTCCTATCTTGTATGACCATTTACTCATGTCTTGGTGATTGTGTGCATGCTGTTCATTCTTATCATTTTGTGCGCTCCACCAAGATGTATGTGACATGGAAGAGTGACCCATGATCCTAATCGATTGTGCATTTGCATTCAAACGCAAATCTTAAATAATGCACAAATTTAGGGGGAGCTCTTGCTTATCACATACTTCTCAAAGCGGCGATATTATTCATTGATTATATCCTTTGTCGAAGCTTTGATCTATATGTTGTCATCAATTACCAAAAAGGGGGAGATTGAAAGTGCAACTAACCCCGGTGGTTTTGGTAATTAATAACAATATATATATCATTGAACTAATAGTTACTTGAGAATCATTTCAGAAAGTTCGTTGATATGGGTATGGCAAGGATCAAGAAGTGGACCCCTCAAAATGCTAAGGCAAGCATTGGCAAAAGCTCAAGACTCCATTTTTGGTTTAGTGATCCAAGATCACATTGAGTCCATAGGAAAAGCCAATACTATTAAAAGGGATGAGGTTATGATGATGATCCGTTGCTCAAGTGCTTAGTGATACATCTCCTAAACTATCAAGAACTTTCACCGCCATATAAACTCATAAGTAGTCTCGGTCCCACCGATTTTCCAAACTCACCACACCGAGATGAACCACCTCAGCCATAAGCCAAACCCTAGCAAACTCGGATTTTCCGATTCGAACTCGGTCTCACGAAACTTGAGTTGCCAAGCTTCAGAACCTTACATCATCAAATCGGTGTCACCGAGATGATGAAGTCGGTCCCACCGAAACTAGCTTGCTCTTGTCATTGCACTAATCGGACTCACCGAGATTGTATTTTCGGTCCCACTGAAAATCCCAACGCTCACATTATTTGAACTTTCGGTCTCACCGAGTTGTCAACTTCGGTCCCACCGAGATTGCTCAAATGTGTGTAACGGTTGGATTTTGTGTGGAGGCTATAAATACCCTCCACCCCTCTTCATTCGTGGAGAGAGCCATCGAAAGAACTACCACTCCTACCTTACATTTCGAGAAGAGAACTACCTACCCTTGTGTTGAGATCAAGTTGCTCCACTCCCACCATATGAAGCTTGATCTCTAGCCTTCCCAAGTTGCTTTCCACTCAATCCTTTCTTCCACCACAGCCAAATCGGTGAGGAGAGTTGAGTGTTGGGGAGATTATCATTTGAAGCACAAGAGCAAGGAGTTCATCATCATCTACACCATCTATTACCTTTTGGAGGGTGGTGCCTCCTAGATTGGTTAGGTGTCGCTTGGGAGCCTCCGTCGAGATGTGGAGTTGAACCAAGAAGTTTGTAAGGGCAAGGAGATCGCCTACTTCGTGAAGATCTACCCCAGTAAGGCTAGCCCTCCGTGGGCGAGGCCATGATGGAATAGACAAGGTTGCTTCTTCGTGGACCCTTAGTGGGTGGAGCCTCCGTGGACTCTCGCAGCCGTTACCCTCCGTGGGTTGAAGTCTCCATCAACGTGGAAGTACGATAGCACCACCTATCGGAACCACGAGAAAAATCACCGCGTCTCCAAAATTGCGTTTGCTCTTCTCCACCTCTCTTTACTACATGTGCAATTTACTTTCCGCTGCCTATACTCTAGAATTGCATGTGTAGGGTGATGCTTGACTTGATCATGATTGTGAATCTGTCAAAAACTGTTCTTTGTCAAAAGGCAGAATTTTTATATTGTCAAGTAGTCTAATCACCCCCCCTCTAGACATACTTTCGATCCTACACCGAGTAGGAGAGAGTTCAGAGCCCCAGAGTAAAGGCCGAGGAGTAAAAGATCCTAATATAACCCAATGGCGACGTGGGCCCGTAAGGCACACAACCAAGTTAGTAAAAGTTTTGTAGTGACTAGACTCGACTTCGGCCAAGGAGTGTGGAAGGGGGATTCCTACAAGCAGTTGGCTCTGATACCAACTTGTGACGCCCCCGATTCAATCGTACACTAATAATACACGCAAACGTGTACGATCAAGATCAGGGACTCACGGGAAGATATCACAACACAACTCTAAAAACATAAATAAGTCATACAAGCATCATATTACAAGCCAGGGGCCTCGAGGGCTCGAATACAAGTGCTCGATCATAGACGAGTCAGCGGAAGCAACAATATCTGAGTACAAACATAAGTTAAACAAGTTTGCCTTAAGAAGGCTAGCACAAAGCGGGATACAGATCGAAGAGGCGCAGGCCTCCTGCCAGGATCCTCCTAAACTACTCCTGGTCGCCGTCGCTGACTGCATGTAGTAGTAGGCACCTCCGATGTAGTAGCCGCCGCCAACGGTGGCGTCGGCTCCTAGGCTCCAACGTCAGTTGTGCATCCGAGAAGAAGAGGAAAACGGGGAAAAGAGGGAGCAAAGCAACCGTGAGTACTCATCCAAAGTACTCGCAAGCAAGGAGCTACACTACATATGCATGGGTATATGTGTAAGGAGGCCATATCAGTTTACTGAACTACAGAATGCCAGAATAAGAGGGGGATAGCTAGTCCTATCAAAGACTACGCTTCTGGCAGCCTCCGTCTTGTAGCATATAGAAGAGAGTAGATTGAAGTCCTCCAAGTAGCAACGCATAGCGTAATCCTACCCGGCGATCCTCCCCTCGCCGCCTGCGGGAAAAGCGATCACCGGGTTGTTCGTGGAACTTGTGCAGGTGTGTTTTATTAAGTATCCGGTTCTAGTTGTCATAAGGTCAAGGTACAACTCGGGTCGCCCTTTTACCGAGGGACACGGCTATTGAATAGATAAACTTCCGCAGGGTGCACCACATAACCCAACACGCCGATCCCATTTGGCCGGACACACTTTCCTGGGTCATGCCCGGCCTCGGAAGATCAACACATCGCAGCCCCACCTAGGCACAACAGAGAGGTCAGCACGCCGGTCTAAATCCTATGCGTGCAGGGGTCTGGGCCCATCGCCCATTGCACACCTGCACGTTGCGTACGCGGCCGGTGAGCAGACCTAGCAACCTCCATTACAAAGGAAGTCGCGTTACACGGTCCAACCCGGTGCGCGCCGCTCAGTCGCTGACGTCACGAAGGCTTTGGCTGATACCACGACGTCGCGTGCCCATAACTTTCCCGCATAGTTGGTTAGTGTGTATAGGCCAGTGGCCAGACTCAGATCAAATACCAAGATCTCGTTAAGCATGTTATTATGAAGAACCCGCGAATGCCGACCAGGGCCAGGCCCACCTCTCGCCTAGGTGGTCTCAACCTGCCCTGTCGCTCCGCCACAAAGATCCACACATAGGGCCGTCGGGACAAAGGTCCTTTCAGCCCCCAATCCGTGAATCACTCGCGGGTACTCTTCGAGCCGACCCGACTTTAGTCACCATTGTCGGCGTTCTGGGAACGGGGGTCCCCAGACTTGCCTGCCTGCGGCCTGCGGCGTGGCTCAAAGGAGGCCCAACACAGCCCATCTTCATCAACATAAGCTCAAGACCCTCGCGAGGGGCCAAGCCTCGCGGGGCGGATGACAGGGAGCTTCCTCAGGCACGGCCTCGTCAGGCTGGCTCGCGAGGAGGCAGAGAGATCAAGGTAGGGTACCTCGCGAGGTGCCCATGACGCAAGCCATGACGACCAAGGGCGCCAGTCGGGCGCCAGCCCGCGCAGTGTCCTCCTTTCCTCTTTGGTGCAAAGGGAGCAAGCGCAGGCGAGAGCATCAAGCAAAGGCGTCCATTTCGGTGCAACAAGACCAAGATCAGCCCAACGGCCGGAAGGAAGTCATTGTGGAGCCCAAGCCGGCATCACCACCAGAGCCTTTGACAGGCGAGGACCAACTTTAATCAGGATAAGTGTACCGGCTGTTCCCTTTCAAAATGGCCAATTGTTGGCGCCCTTCCCGCTCAATATTTGGGAAGAGGCCGAGGGTCTTTGCCTATAAATAGGACTAGCCACCCACAGGGTAGAGGATCGAGAGAAAAAGGATAGGAAGACATAGAGAGAGAGAGAGGCGACTGAACTCCCCCTAGCAGTTCATCACGCCAGCGAAGAATAGACCCTCGCGAGGCTGTTCTTCCTTGTAAGGTTCATCATCAAGCCCAAGAGGCAATCCACCACACCACACATTGGAGTAGGGTATTACACCACAATGGTGGCCTGAACCAGTATAAATCGTGTGTCTCTTCTGCTGTTCAGTTTGGTAGTTTAGGTCTTAGCGATTCGGTGAGGAGCGAGCCGGTAGGGGGTTGAATCTCCACGCGCACCCCAGTGTTTGAACCTCAAGGGTCTACCGGAACCCGTAAATCCGACACCTGGCGCGCCAGGTAGGGCTGCGCCGGAATTTGCCTTCCCTCGTCTCGTTCTTCTCCGACCATCGCATCCATGTCTGACGCTCGACGGGCCCGCGCCGAGCGCCGAGCCGCCCTTGCTTCCCATGTCGCCCAGACGGCTCCCGTCGGCGGGCGCCCTCGTTGTTCCTCGTCACCCGCCGTCAACGCAGCCACCGGCCCGGCGGGGAACGAGCAGCAAGCTCGTCCCAGCATCCATCCATGAGGCGAGACGGCCGCACTGCCACGCCCTCGCTCACCCCCGCTGGTTCCTCGTCACGCGCACCCCACGTGGCCATGGAGGCCCGAGCTGCGCTCATCGCGGCGAACGAGCTCCTGCATTACCGCCCCATCAACGACGTCTACGAAGAATGGCTCGACCGAGTCGCCGAGCTCGTCCGCGCCGCCGGAGGCGCCCCCGCGCCGTCCTTCTCGCTGCACCGCACCCCGTCCTGCGCGGGCAATGAAGCTCCTGGGGCGCCTCAGCCAGCTCCTCCTCAAGAAGGCGCCCTGGCCCCGAGGCGCACGGCCCCTGGGCGGGACCCGCTCCGTCAGGCGTCGGCGCGGCCGGAGCAGAGCTGCCAAGAAGTCCCTCGCCCTCGAGAAGCTGCCCGAGCGCCTGCTCTAGCACGTCAAGACCTGCGCTGCCCCACCGCGCGCATGGGGACCCGCAGACCAAGCTCTCCGTCGCCTAAGTCTTCCTGTGGCCACGGCGGGCTGCCGCGCCTTCACCTCCGAGAAGGCGCAGTTGTCGCGTGGCCGGCAAGTTCAAGCAGACTGCCTCCTCGCCACTGACGGCAGGGCTGACCCTACAGAGTTCCTCCAACTCTACGAGTTGGGCATCGAGGCTGCCAACGGAGACGAAAAGGTCATGGCGAACTGGTTCCCCATGGCGCTGAAGGACGGAGCCCGCGCCTGGCTCCTGAATCTGGCCCCAGGCACGATCTCCTCCTGGGATGAGATGCGCACCTGCTTCATCGCCAACTTCCGTGGTACTCATGATCGCCACTCGCCGGAGCGACATCGCGCCGCATCAAGCAGCAACTGGGGAAACCTGCGAAGTACATCCAGACTTCAACAACGCGCGCCTCAAGATCCCCAAGGTGACGGAGGAGGCCATCATCTCTGCCTTCTCCGACGGTGTGCACGATGTCAAGATGAAGGAAGAGCTGGTGATGCATGAAGACCTGTGCACCTCCTTGTAATTGTTCAACTTGGCGACCAAGCGCGCCAGGCTGAGGAGGGCGCCTCCTCCTCGAGCTGCCCGCCGCGGACCCAAGAGAAGAAGCCCAAGGCCAAGGACGTGAAGCACAAGGGGCTGCCGTGCTCATGCTGAGCAGCACACCAAGCAGGCGAGATCAGCCCGAACCCTCCAAGGACAGTCGGTACTGCGTGTACCACGACCTCCACACCCACAACGCCAATGAATGCCAAGATCTCTGGGCCGTGCGTGAAGGAAGGGTCGGCAGACGTAACGACCACAGCGACCGGGGCTACGACCGAGGAGGAGGAAGGAATGCAGGACGTTGGGAAGACCGCGGCCTGCGCCAAGGGTGGCGCGACCAACCTCGCGAGGATCACTGGCAGGACCCGCCTCGCGAGGGAGGCTGGAGGGATCAGCCTCGCGAGGATCGCCCGCAAGGGAACGCAGGCCTCCCTCCGCTGCCGCCGCAGCCAAGGAGAAATGAAGACCGTCATCATGACGAGGGGGCTGGGGGCTTCCAGGAACCACGCGCCATCGCCTGCATCCTGGGCGGAGCTCAAGCCCCAGCCTCTCAGCGCATCTTCAAGCAGTTCGCCCGCGAAGTGAATGCAGTCCTCCCCAAGCTCGAGGCCACGCGCCCTCTCAGGTGGTCAAGATGCGCCATCACGTTCATTTCGGCGGATCAGCTCAAGTCTTGCAGCCAGCCGGAGTCCTCCCAATGCTTTGTTCCCCAATCATCAGCAACGTGCTAGTCACCAAGACCCTCATCGACGGTGGGGCAGGGCTCAACGTCCTGTCCATGGAAACGTTCAACAATCTTCAAGTGCCCTACAGTCAACTTCAGCCAACCAAGCCCTTCTCCGGAGTCACCGACGGCTCCACGGTCCCGATCGGGCAGGTCCGCCTTCCTGTCACCTATGGGGCACGCGACAACTACTACACTGAGCTCATCGACTTCGACGTCGCCCACATTCGCCTGCCGTACAACACCATCCTCGTGTACCCAGCGCTGGCCAAGTTCATGGCCGTGACCCACCACGGCTACAATGTCCTCAAGATGCCAGGAAGCGGCGGGGTCATCATGGTGCCCTGCGAAGAGAGAGATGCAGTGTGCTCCCTGGAGCGAGCCTTTCAGGCCGCGTCACTGGAAGACCCGGACCGCGGAGGCAGGAGGCTTCCCGAGGCCGCACCCAAGAAGAAGAAGACATCGACCGGCCCGGCCCCTCAGGAGGCAGGTCCCTCAGGGCCCGCGCCTGCCCAGGGGGAGCCTCCTTCCATCGCATAGGGAAGCGTGCCTGGCGCCCTCCTTAGGCAGGGCTCGGGGGCTCTCCCCTGGAGGGCCGCCGACCTCGCCAAGGTCATGAGGGAGGCGCTTGGGCACCACGTGGAGGCGTGCTTCGGAGCACGTCTCCCTCAAGAGGGAGCAAGGCAAGGAGGGCCAAACCCTCGGGAGTTCGTCGGCAAGGCCATTCGGGAGTTACTGAGTCAAGGGTCATGAGAGGCAGCCGCCGCCTACCCGCTGTGGCCCCACATCCAGGCGAGGATGGTGGGCTGCGCGTCTGCATCGACATACCGGGGCTCAACCGAGCCGCGTCTCAAGAGTGCCTCTGGCCCTCGTGAGTGGGACGTTGCGAAGGTCCGCCCCACAGCTATGTGCGCATGCCTTACGGTTTGCCGAACGCGGCTGCTGCGCACCAACGTCTCATGAGGGCCATCTTGGAGGCTCAAGAGGTCAGGCTTGCCACAGCCCTGGCGGAGATGGAGATGGCCCGCGAGGAGCCGCCAGCGCCTCCAGAGCCTCCAGAGATCCCTGGGCCTGGGGGCTCGTGAGGAACGGCTCCCGTAGCCCACCGAGTCTGCTACACCAACACCCCTTCGTCCCCAACATCATCAGGTGACATCTTTTAAGTTTCATTTCTGGTTGGGAGCGCCCTCAAGGCCGCATTATTCCCAGACCGCGTGGATCCGTCCCTGCGGCATGTATCCCTTTATTTCATGTTCCTGGCTTACCTTATTGGGGGCGCCCCTCGGGCTGCATCATCCCCAAGCCGCTCGGGCCTGACCTAGCGGCATGTACCCTTCTTGCGTTTATCTTAGGGCTATGCTTTCGATCCACCATGTTTGTTATTTCGTGCATTTTTCTCCTAGGTGTCGGAATCTTGGACGTTAAAGGGTGGGTGCCTGAGCATCGCGACTCAGGGCTCCTACCGGCTCTCCGGCCCTCACCCTCTGGTCTTGTCCATGGCATCACGACCTGGCATGCCAGCGACAGCTGAGACTAGCCTGAGAGCCGAGACCCGAGGACGTAGAGTTTCGACGTCTAACCCAGCTTGCGCGTTAAAGGGGGGGTGCCTGAGCATCGCGACTCATGGCTCCTACCGGCTCTCCAGCCCTCACCCTCTGGTCTTGTCCATGGCATCGCGACCTGGCATGCCAGCGACGGCTGAGACCAGCCCGAGAGCCGGGACCCAAAGACGTAGAGCACCGGCATCTGGCCAAATTTGTAGAAACACATTCCAAGGTAAGGCCCAGTGCCGGGCACAACCCGCCCTGGGGTTGGGCCCCATGAGTCTCGCGCTGGCTCACAGGTGCCCCAATACACCTCGCCAGGCCTTTCGTGCCCCGTCGCCTCTCCAAAGCAACTAACGGCTAACCGTTGATTTCCACGGCGACTTGTTCCTTTTGTGATGAGCCTGCAGGGTCCCTCCAAGGAGCATTGCCAGGCGAGGCCCTCATGGTGCCTTCTTCACTCTCGTCCGCGCAACCCGCTTGCACGTTAAAGGGGGGGCGCCTGAGCATCGCGACTCAGGGCTCCTACCAGCCCTCCAGCCCTCACCCTCTGGCCTTGTCCACGGCATCGCGACCTGGCATACCAGCGACGGCTGAGACTCGCTCGAGGGCCGGGACCCAAGGACGTAGAGCAGAAAGGGGGCGGGCGAGAGGGGAGGAGCACGCAAGGACCTTGCCAAACAACCCCTCGCCGGCCAAGGCACGGACCTAGCGCCGCACCAGGAAGCGTTTCCTGGCCCTCAAGATAAGTCACTCTCCGGAAACACTAGTTATCGCAGCACCATCTCCGCACCCAATGCAATCCCGTGTTAGCAACGTCACTCTCCTTTCTCACCGAACGATGGCTGCTTGAGCGCTAAAGGGGACCTCCTTGTGACGCCCAATATGCGACCCTATCCAAAAGGAACTCGAAGGTTCAACCAAGGATAGACCCGCATATTGAAACGCTTTTGCAAGGTGGATATCATTACATCAACATTACATAATAGGTAGGGATACATACAAGAGGCATACAATGCCACACGAATACAACAATACATCATATACAAGATCAACATCCGACTACGGATGAAACATAAACAGAAACTCAAACAATATCCACCCTGCTAGCCCAGGCTGCCGACACGAACCTATCCCTCGATCGAAGAAGAAGCGTAAGAAGAACTCAACGCACGCAAGCATCGCTCTCGCGTCAAGATCATCGCACAACCTGCACTGCAATTGTTGTTGTAGTAATCTGTGAGCCATGAGGACTCAGCAATCCCATTACCATGGGTATCAAGACTAGCAAAGCTTAATGGGAAAGGAAGGGGTAAAGTGGTGAGGTTGCGCAGCGACTAAGCAAGATATGGTGGCTAACATACGCAAATGAGAGCGAGAAGAGAAACAAAGGAACGGTCGTGAAGCTAGCAATGATCAAGAGGTGATCCTGAACTCCTACTTACGTCAAGCATAACCCTAAAGACCGTGTTCACTTCCCGGACTCCGCCGAGAAGAGACTATCACAGCTACACACACGGTTGATGCGTTTTAATTCGGATCTGGTGTCAAGTTATCTACAACCGGACATTAACAAATTCCCATCTGCCACATAACCGCGGGCACGACTCTCGAAAGTTTAAACCCTGCAGGGGTGTCCCAACTTAGCCCATGATAGCTCTCGCGATCAACGAAGGATATTCCTTCTCCCAGGAAGACCCGATCAGTCTCGGAATCCCGGTTTACAAGACATTTCGACAATGGTAAAACAAGACCAGCAAAACCGCCCGATGCGCCGACAATCCCGATAGGAACAGCACATATCTCGTTCTCAGGGCAACACCGGATGAGACTAGCTACGAGTAAAACCAGACTTCGAGTTTCCCCGAGGTGGCCCCGTAGGCAGCTCAGTTCGGACCAACACTTAGACAAGCACTGCCCCGGGGGGGCTAAAATAAAGATGACCCTTGGGTTGGCCGACCCAAGGGAAGGGTATAGGTGGTGGTGAGGCAAATGGTAAAACCAAGGTTGGGCCCTGCTGGACAAGTTTTATTCCAAGCGAACTGTCAGGGGGGTCCCATAAGTCACCCGACCGCATTAGGAACGCAAAATACGGGAACATAACACCGGTATGACGGAAACTAGGGCAGCAAGAGTGGAACAAAACACCAGGCATAAGGTCGAGCCTTCCACCCTTTACCAAGTATATAGATGCATTAATAATATAAGAGATATTGTGATATCCCAACATAACCCTATCCACCATGGAGCAATCTTCAACTTCACCTGCAACTAACAACGCTATAAGAGGGGTTGAGCAAAGCGGTAACATAGCCAAGCAATGGTTTGCTAGGAAAGGTGTCAAATGTTAAAGGTTCATGGCAATTTGGGAGGCTTGAAGAGCAGATGATAGGTAACACAACATAGCGATAGAACGAAGCAACTAGCATGGCAATGATAGTAATGAGATCCAGGGTAGCGGTCATCTTGCCTGAAATCCTGCAACGAAGAAGAACGAGTCCATGAAGAAGATGAAGCCACGAAGACGAACCAAGCGTAGACGAACGAATCCTCACGATCGCAACAAAACGGGAACTATCGAGAAGAAGCACACAACATAGTAAACACACCACACATGAACAAGACATGATGCACAACAAGCATGATGCATGAGAAAGCTAGATGAGGCTACTCATGGCAAGAGATGATGCAAACAAGAACAACACATCAAGGCAAGTTTAAATGAGGCCGGAAACAACATATATCAATTCCGGTAAGTCCTCATATGCAAATTTCGAAATTGGTCCAGATCTGAATAAACATTATGTTCAAGTTGTTAAACAGCAAGTTAAGATTCACCAAGATGATCTACACGAGATTCTAGTCAAGTTACATACAAAGTTCATTAGATTCGGAGCTACGGCCTAGAAGATATGAGCAAAACAAGTTAAGCATGGCATTGATGTAAAATGCATACAAACATCAAGAAAACACCTCAAAACATGGATGCAACATGATAATATGAAGATACATGCAAAAACAAGCAAGTTTCATATAGAGCACACTCAAAACGGAGCAACGGTTCAACACCTACACTATATAAGTCATAACAACAATCTGTACAAAACAGCAACTAGGCATCTTGCAAGCATCAAAACAATATGCTACAGCATCCCAACATAATAACAAAAGGCATGGGCATGAAGTATAGGTAAAGCATAACAAAACATGAACACTGAGCTATCTCTAGAAACAACTAGAACATGCTCAAAAAGACATGGGAAGATTGCAAATAATAACAGTTTCAGACTTTGCAAAAATAACATCAGGTTGCAATGTTTAGAGCTATCAAACAACATGTTACAGGAACTTATCATGTCAAACAAAGGCATGGCATGAATCTACTAAAAGCATAGATCAAAAGTCCCTTACTGACCATAAGCCAAAAGGGCACAGAAGATATGATGGCACCCATGTAAACATGGCAAGTTATATTACAGGTTCAAACATGGCAGGAACAACAATAAGTAGGCATGTTGGTGAGCCTAAACCACTCACTACAGAGCAATACATGGCATGGCAAGGCAACCAACAGCAAGAATACATGTTTATGAAGCTAATCATGGCAAGAACAAGTTCATAGGGTGCATGGATCACTAGCAAACAATCATGGAAACATTGAACTTAATGTTAACAGGCTGACAACAACATTATTTAGCAAGTTTGGAGCAAGATTACAACCAGCTACAGTAGGCTATAATTTCAACCAAGGGCATGAATGGATAGAACATAACATGTATAACAAAACATCCTTAGTGAACATCTCCAGAATAATGCACGAAATGACTTGTAGCAGCAGGTTAACATAGCAACAAAATATAACAGAATCTGTCAGGAAAACAACAACAAGTACCCTACTTAGCAAGCTTGATACACTCAGCACACAACTCACAAAAATACATGGTTTGCACCTCTGGAAAGATGACATATCATAGATCAAAACACATGTAGACATCAACCTCATAGGATGCACAAATCAATCATGGCAAAAATGACAACAGCAAGTTATAACAGTTCCAGCAGATTTTACATCAACATGCACTCTTCCAACAGCATTTCAGGCATCAAGATGAGCTCAAATGAATATGACGCAATGGAATGAAATGAAGTACTCGTCGAGGCAAACAATTTGACATATTATACGCATGAAACGGAGCAGTATGCACAGAGTTATGATGCGATGAACATGGCATGATAATGACAAAAATCTGGGTCTTAGGCAAATTTGGAGGGGGAAAAGTCAACCGTTGTGGATCTGGATCTGAGCCGGCTCAGACTTCGAGGTTCGCCGGCCGGAGACTCGGGGCGTGGCTGCCAGAGTCGGGGGAGGCCGGGGACGAGCCGGGCGGCAGCCGAGTCGGGGAGGCCGGGACGAGGCCGGGCGGCCGCGACGGGAGCGAAGGCGGCGGTCGCCGGAGCTTCGGGATCATGGGCGGCGGTCTGGCCGAGGCGGGCGGCGACGGGCGGAGGCGGAGGCGGCAGGCGGAGACGGTCGGCAGCAGCGGAGACGGCCGGCGGCGGACGCGCCGAGGACGGGCGGCGGCGATGCGGGCGGCGGGCGGCGGAGGCCGGGCGACGGGAGTCGCAAGCGCTGCTGCAAGAAGCGGCGGCGGGCGCGCTGGGCTGGCGGTCTTCCTGCTGGCTCTGGCGGGCGGCGCTGGGCGATGGAGCGCCACGTGGTGCTCTCGATTAGGCGAGGGTCGGCGGCGGACGCGTCCGTGGGAGGAGAAATGTCCCGGCGGCGCGGCAGGAAAATGGCTAGGTTTGGACCCGAGTTTTTCGGAGGTACATATATATAGGTAGAGGGAGCTAGGAGAGTCCAAATGAGGAGCAGTTTTCGGCCACGCAATCGTGATCGAACGACCGAGAGCATGGAGGGGAGTTTGCTGGGTTTTGGGCCACTTTGGAAGGGGTGTTGGGCTGTAAACAAAAGAGGCCTTTACGGTTACCCGGTTAACCGTTGGAGTATCAAACGACCTCCAAATGGCACGAAACTTGACAGACGGTCTACCGGTGCTGTACTAAGGCCGCTTGGCAAACCTCGGGCCATTCTGAGAACGTTTAACACCCGCACAAAAGAAGAGGTCAAAAGGGACCGCCGGATGACATAGGAGTGCCGGATTGCAAAACGGACAACGGGGAAAATGCTCGGATGCATGAGGCGAACACGTATGCAAAATGAGATGCACATGATGACATGATATGAAATGCATATGATGACATGGAAAAGTGCAACACGCAAGCAAATGACATGGAAACAACGGCGAATAACTGGCAAACACCTGGCGCATCGAATTCGGGGCGTTACAACACTCCTCCACTAACAAGAGATCTCGTCCCGAGATCTTAGGACCGACACGGAAGAGAAAAAAAAGATGAGGTGAAATAAGAACTCAAGAGAAGCAGCAAAGAATCGAGAACACTCGAGAAGAAGAGAGGAACACTGAGAATGACGAGAATCGAAAACTCACGGAAACAGATAGACTATGAAAACACTTGTTCTAACCGGAGTGGTTAGAATGAGAAAAGAAACGGATAAGACTGAAAGGATTTAGGCAGAACTCTGACTGAACATGGAAAGAATAGAACACGAGCTAGAGAGGATGGAATGATACTTGATGAAGACATGACACCAAATCTCCGGAAAGGATTGAAAGAGTTGAATGAAAAGAACGGAGAAGAAAATGACAACTTGTGCCACGAATGAAATAGAGAGCATCCTTAGAAGCAGGAATTGAACGGAGTTGTTGAGAAAATCAACCACGCAAAGATTAAGCTTGTCGTGGACTTATGAAAAACATCTCAAAATTACGAGGTGATCTCCGGCCGCAAGCGGAAAAGATTGAATGGCTGAGAAGAACGAAGAAATGCAAAACTCCACTTCAAAAGGATGCGGAGAATTAATTGCACTTCGAAAAGCAAGAAGGAAAGATACTTGAACTCCTCCAACAAAATCTTGATGAACACTTGAAGAATGAATTAAATCATGAAGAACCACCGTGAAGAACTCCGTTGACAAAAAGGATGATGAGATAGAATGAAGGATGAAAGAATAGAAGAGCGTTGCGATGATTTAGATGGAGGTTCCGACGACATGGCCGAGGAAATTTGAACTCCGGAAAAGAAAAGATGAAAACACTTGGAACTAGAATTTATTCATTAAGAACAAACTCCGAAGGAAGGGATTACTCGCTTAGAGGATATAAGAATAAGATTTATTGTATGCTTACCCTTCATCACATTAAATTGATGACAAGCAATGGATTTTGCATACTACTTATTCTTCTTGAAAAGGATTGAGAAGTGACATATTGCAAACTTGAGAAGGTCTTCATGAACCACCGGTAGGATTGAAAGAATGGATGGATTAAAAGATAATCAAGGAAAAAGAATCTTGAACGAATCACCGGGAAGGATTCGAAGAACAATATGCTAGAGGGAATTTAGATGCAAAAGAACGAAGAGATCATGAGCTGATTAAAGAACACTTGAACGAAGCACCGGGATAATTGGATAATGGTAGCTGAAATGTGAGGACAAAGAATTCTTCTGGAACGACGGCCTCCGATGAAAAGAAATGGAAAAAAACCTCCTGACTTACTCCGGATGGGTGAGAAAAGGAATATCTGACAAATGGAATAAATCGAGAGAGTAACATGAAGCTAGAACCACGAATCTTCGAGAGAACAGACAATATTTAGAGGAAAACTCTTCTTCGGACTACAAGGCCGAGAATGACGACGAGAAACACCACCGAAATTACTGAGATACTCCGGGAGAATGAAAACCGAGAAGGTTGAGGCATCAATGAAAAGAATTTAAAGCGACCTTGGAGAAGGCATGTGACTGATGAAATTCATTCTTATGTCACACTTGAAAAGAATTATGAATGACTCCGGGGGAATTAGAAGAGTCAGGTAAGATCCTGGGAAAAGACCTGTGGGTTAGGGCCCACTAAAGGAAAACACCGTTGGAAAGGATTGTTGAACAGATAGATGATGCACCGGAATAATTGAAATATTTGAATGAGGTGACAACCTCGAATTAATTGGAACACAGATGAATCTGCTGAGATGTCTTGAGCACTCCAGAAGGATAAACTAGCGAGAGGCGAACGAGCAAGGGGAAAACATTTGAGCCGAGGAAAAGAATACGATCAACACCAAAAAAACTTGCATTGAGTCCATCGGAGAAGAAAAAATAGATGAAGAATGTCGAACGAGACGAGAATTCACCGGTTTAAACAATTGACGAAAGACTGAAGATGCTCCACACGAATGAAATAGCTTGTCGAATAGATGCTCAGACTCCGGGAAGAAAAGGGGTGGGAGGGCGGGAAAAAACACAGGCAACTGGAAGGGGAAAACCAATGAATAACTTGAAGAGAAAACACCGGTTGAAATCATTGAGGAAAGAAAGCAAAGACTTTTTACAAGTAGGATGGATACTCGATTATGGACTCCGGCTCCGAGAAGAAAAAGGGGTGGGCGGGTGGGAAAAACAAGGACAACTTCGGACAGGGAAACAACATCGATCGAAAAGAGCTAAGGATTGATCTCCCAAAGAGAGAGAGGTTCAAATCAGCTTGACGAGGAATGCGCCGGACAAAAGAGGATGGACAACGAACGGAAACTAACCGCGTGATCCTAAAGAAAAATTTGAAGGGAAGAGGAATAGTTCAAAACACCTACGCCAAGATTCCTTACGAGCGATTTAAGAGGTGAGGAGTAAAAAGAATTCCTACTCCGATATAACTAGACTCGTAAAACAGTTTTCTTCTAGACTCAACAATGGCCAAACTACACGATCAATCAAGGGGCTCCTAGGGTCGGTCGAGGCTCGATACTAACTTAACACGCTTAATATGCGACCCTATCCAAAAGGAACTCGTAGGTTCCACCAAGGATAGACCCGCATATTGAAACGCTTTTGCAAGGTAGATATCATTACATCAACATTACATAATAGGTAGGGATACATACAAGAGGCATACAATGCCACACGAATACAACAATACATCATATACAAGATCAACATCCAACTACGGATGAAACATAAACAGAAACTCAAACAATATCCACCCTGCTAGCCCAGGCTGCCGACCTGGAACCTATCCCCTGATCGAAGAAGAAGCAGAAGAAGAACTCAACGCACACAAGCATCGCTCTCGCGTCAAGATCATCGCACAACCTGTACCTGCAACTGTTGTTGTAGTAATCTATGAGCCACGAGGACTCAGCAATCCCATTACCATTGGTATCAAGACTAGCAAAGCTTAATGGGAAAGGAAGGGGTAAAGTGGTGAGGTTGCAGCAGCGGCTAAGCAAGATATGGTGGCTAACATACGCAAATGAGAGCGAGAAGAGAAACAAAGGAACGGTCGTGAAGCTAGCAATGATCAAGAGGTGATCCTGAACTCCTACTTACGCCAAGCATAACCCAAAGACCGTGTTCACTTCCGGACTCCACGAGAAGAGACCATCACAGCTACACACACGGTTGATGCGTTTTAATTCGGATCTCGTGTCAAGTTATCTACAACCGGACATTAACAAATTCCCATCTGCCACATAACCGCGGGCATGGCTCTCGAAAGTTTAAACCCTGCAGGGGTGTCCCAACTTAGCCCATGATAAGCTCTCGCGATCAACGAAGGATATTCCTTCTCCCAGGAAGACCCGATCAGTCTCGGAATCCCGGTTTACAAGACATTTCGACAATGGTAAAACAAGACCAGCAAAACCGCCCGATGCGCCGACAATCCCGATAGGAGCTGCACATATCTCGTTCTCAGGGCAACACCGGATGAGACTAGTTACGAGTAAAACCAGACTTCGAGTTTCCCCGAGGTGGCCCCGGAGGCAGCTCAGCTCGGACCAACACATAGACAAGCACTGGCCCGGGGGGGCTAAAATAAAGATGACCCTTGGGTTGGCCAACCCAAGGGAAGGGTATAGGTGGTGGTGAGGCAAATGGTAAAACCAAGGTTGGGCTTTGCTGGACAAGTTTTATTAAAAGCGAACTGTCAGGGGGGGTCCCATAAATCACCCGACCGCGTTAGGAACGCAAAATCTGGGAACATAACACCGGTATGACGGAAATTAGGGTGGCAAGAGTGGAACAAAACACCAGGCATAAGGCCGAGCCTTCCACCCTTTACCAAGTATATAGATGCATTAATAATATAAGAGATATTGTGATATCCCAACATAACCCTGTCCACCATGGAGCAATCTTCAACTTCACCTGCAACTAACAACGCTATAAGAGGGGCTGAGCAAAGCGGTAACATAGCCAAGCAATGGTTTGCTAGGAAAGGTGTCAAAGGTTAAAGGTTCATGGCAATTTGGGAGGCTTGAAGAGCAAATGATAGGTAACGCAACATAGCGATAGAACGAAGCAACTAGCATGGCAATGATAGTAATGAGATCCAGGGTAGCGGTCATCTTGCCTGAAATCCCGCCAGGAAGAAGAACGAGTCCATGAAGAAGATGAAGCCACGAAGACGAACCAAGCGTAGACGAACGAATCCTCACGATCGCAACAAAACGGGAACTATCGAAAAGAAGCACACAACATAGTAAACACACCACACATGAACAAGACATGATACACAACAAGCATGATGCATGAGAAAGCTAGATGAGGCTACTCATGGCAAGAGATGATGCAAACAAGAACAACACATCAAGGCAAGTTTAAATGAGGCCGGAAACAACATATATCAATTCCGGTAAGTCCTCATATGCAAATTTCGAAATTGGTCCAGATCTGAATAAACATTATGTTCAAGTTGTTAAACAGCAAGTTAAGATGCACCAAGATGATCTGCACGAGATTCTAGTCAAGTTACATACAAAGTTCATTAGATTCGGAGCTACGGCGTAGAAGATATGAGCAAAACAAGTTAAGCATGGCATTGATGTAAAATGCATACAAACATCAGGCAAACACCTCAAAACATGGATGCAACATGATAATATGAAGATACATGCAAAAACAAGCAAGTTTCATATAGAGCACACTCAAAACGGAGCAACGGTTCAACACCTACACTCTATATAAGTCATAACAACAATCTGTACAAAACAGCAACTAGGCATCTTGCAAGCATCAAAACAATATGCTACAGCATCCCAACATAATAACAAAAGGCATGGGCATGAAGTACAGGTGAAGCATAACAAAACATGAACACTGAGCTATCTCCGGAAACAACTAGAACATGCTCAAAAAGACATGGGAAGATTGCAAATAATAACAGTTTCAGACTTTGCAAAAATAACATCGGGTTGCAATGTTTAGAGCTATCAAACAACATGTTACAGGAACTTATCATGTCAAAAAAAAGGCATGGCATGAATCTACTAAAAGCATAGATCAAAAGTCCCTTACTGACCATAAGCCAAAAGGGCACGGAAGATATGATGGCACCCATGTAAACATGGCAAGTTATATTACAGGTTCAAACATGGCAGGAACAACAATAAGTAGGCATGTCGGTGAGCTTGAACCACTCACTACAGAGCAATACAAGGCATGGCAAGGAAACCAACAGCAAGAAGACATGTTTATGAAGCTAATCATGGCAAGAACAAGTTCATAGGGTGCATGGATCACTAGCAAACAATCATGGAAACATTGAACTTAATGTTAACAGGCTGACAGCAACATTATTTAGCAAGTTTGGAGCAAGATTACAACCAGCTACAGTAGGCTATAATTTCAACCAAGGGCATGAATAGATAGAGCATAACATGTATAACAAAACATCCTTAATGAACATCTCCAGAATAATGCACGAAATGACTTGTAGCAGCAGGTTAACATAGCAACAAAATATAACAGAATCTGTCAGGAAAACAGCAACAACAAGTACCCTACTTAGCAAGCTTGATACACTCAGCACACAACTCACAGAAATACATGGTTTGCACCTCTGGAAAGATGACATATCATAGATGAAAACACATGTAGACATCAACCTCATAGGATGCACACATCAATCATGGCAAAAATGACAAAACAGCAAGTTATAACAGTTCCAGCAGATTAACATCAACATGCACTCTTCCAACAGCATTTCGGGCATCAAGATGAGCGCAAATGAATATGATGCAATGTAATGAAATGAATTACTCGTCGAGACGAATAATTTGACATATTATACGCATGAAACGGAGCAGTATGCACAGAGTTATGATGCGATGAACATGGCATGATAATGACAAAAATTCGGGACTTAGGCAAATACGGAGGGGGGAAAGTCAACCATTGTGGATCTGGATCTGAGCCGGCTCGAACTTCGAGGTTCGCCGGCCGGAGACTCGGGGCGTGGCTGCCGGAGTCGGGGGAGGCCGGGGACGAGGCCGGGCGGCAGCCGGAGTCGGGGAGGCCGGGACGAGGGCGGGCGGCATGGACGGAGGAGGCTGGCGGCGGTCGCCGGAGCTTCAGGACATGGCGTGCCCGGCCGGCCGAGGCGGGCGGCGACGGGCGGAGGGGCGGCGGCGGCGAGGCGGAGACAATGGGCGGTGGGCGCAGAGACGGTCGGAGGCGACGCGCCGAGGACGGGCAGCTGGCGACAGCGGGCCGGGCGACGGGCGGCGAGGCCGGGCGATGGAGCCGGGCGCGCCAAGACGGGCGAAGGGCGGCGGGCTGCTGGCCGGGCGGGCTTCCTGGCTGGCTCATGGCGGGCGGCGCTGGGGCGGTGAGCGACATGTGGCGCTCTCTGATTGGGCGAGGGGTCGTCGGCGGACGCGTCCGGTGGGAGGAGAAAATGTCCGGCGGCGCGGGGAGGAAAATGGCTAGGGTTTGGACCCGGGATTTCGGGGGAGGTGCACATATATATAGGTAGAGGGAGCTAGGAGAGTCCAAATGAGGAGCGGTTTTCGGCCACGCAATCGTGATCAAACGACCGAGAGCATGGAGGGGAGTTTGCTGGGTTTTGGGCCACTTTGAAAGGGGTGTTGGGCTGTAAACAAAAGAGGCCTTTACGGTTACCCGGTTAACCGTTGGAGTATCAAACGACCTCCAAATGGCACGAAACTTGATAGACGGTCTACCGGTGCTATATCAAGGCTGCTTGGCAAACCTCGGGCCATTCCAAGAACGTTTAACACCCGCACAAGAGAAGAGGTCAAAAGGGACCGCCGGATGACATAGGAGTGCCGGATTGCAAACGGACAACGGGGAAAATGCTCGGATGCATGAGGCGAACACGTATGCAAAATGAGATGCACATGATGACATGATATGAAATGCATATGATGACATGGAAAAGTGCAACACGCAAACAAATGACATGGCAACGACGGCGAATAACTGGCAAACACCTGGCGCATCGAATCCGGGGCGTTACACTCCTGAGCATCGCGACTCAGGGGCTCTTACCGGACCTCGGGCCGCTCACCTCCTGGCCTTGACCACGGCATCGCGACCTGGCATACCAGCGATGGCTGAAGCCGCCTTGGGACTGGGACCTGTCGGCGCAGAGCATCAAGCCCTCGCGAGGTCTGAAAGGAGGAAACTAAGCTAAAACGGAATAAGCATCTCGCACTTCTTCACAATAAGGATCATATTGACGGACGGAGCTACAAACATCTTACAAGCCCCCGTCGGGTATATTCTTGGCCCCTCGCAGGAACAAAAGGCGCGAATCCTAAGGAGTCCTAACTACAGGGGGCATCACGGCGGACGCCATCATCAACAGTGGGCCGCCCAGCACGGACGCCAACCCCATCCAGATCAGAGGCAGCGACGGCCTGACGAGCCCGCCCTGCTCCGGGAACGGCGCAGGCTTGGGGGCTCGTAGCTGTCATCGCTCGTCTCCGGAGTCGCGAAGAGCTCGGCGGAGTCACTGGATCCTCCGGCACCTCCATCGCCTGAGGAGCCGCCAAGGGAGCGATCGGCCGGCCTCTGTCTCGCCGCAGCAGGGTCCCGACCGCCTCTCCTGGGGCAGCACTCCAGCCGACGACCCTCCGCATCAAAGACCTAGAAGGACATCACCGAAGCACCGTCGTACTCCAGATGGACCGTGAGGGCGCCCCTCGTCCTGCAGACCCGGGCGACCTCGCCCCAGCCTCGAGTCATGAAGTCCTCGCCCGGGGCAACGACCGCGACCTCTGCCCCGGTCGCGAGGGTGCCGCATCCGGCGTGCTGCAGCCAAAGCCCCAGGGGTTCCCCTTGCTGGACGACGGAGGCGAAGAAAGAAGGGAGACGGATCGAAGACCTAGGAGGCGTGGCGGCGTGAAGCACGAACTCTCGGCAGGAGCCCTTGGCGTGGACTCCAGGGGGAAAGACGCACACCTTCGTGACCCGCCGGTGTCGTCGGCGGCGCCGCTCGTGGCGTTCAGCGTCAACTCCTTCAGAGCCGCCAATGTGCACGTACAAGGGAAGAGGGAACCCTGGTGGTGGCCGCTCACACCAGGGTCTTGACGCTTCCTGGCGAGTGCCCTCGCCCTGACACCAGAGGGCAGGCCGCTTCTTCGGGGAAAGAGGGACAGGATCCTCTTGGGGAGCCTTTCCTTTCTCTTCCGCGGAGAACCGGCGGATTGGAGCCATTGCAGCAAGGCAGAGCAAGGACCAGGAAGGAGGAGAAGCAGAGGGATAGACTGGAAGGGCGCGTGCCATTCCATACTTATAGCCGGCGAAGGCCAACCATCGACCTCCACGATCGCAGGTAATCATGACCCGCTTTGCATGCAGGGACTTGTCGAATCCGGGTGGTTACCAAGGCGTCGTGGGGAAGCGGAGGCGCCCATGTCCAATCAACCGCCACGCGGCACCCAAGGCCGCAGGCTGTTAGGGCCCGCGACGCTTCGCACTTGCCCCTTCGTCTCTCTGCTCGGCCAAGTTCGGGCGCGCCAGGCCCGGGCTACTATCGGCGTTAAGGGAACGGGGTCCCAGACTTGCTCGCTGCGGCTCGGCGTGGCTCAAAGGAGGCCCAGACAGCCCATCTTCATCAACACAAGCTCAAGACCCTCGCGAGGGGCAAGCCTGCGGGCGAACGACAGGAGCTTCCTCGGGCATGGCCTCGTCAGTGGCTCGAGGAGGCGGAGAGATCAAGCGCGGGTACTCGCGAGGTGCCCATGACGCAAGCCATGACCAAGGGCGCCCGGTTAGGCGCCACCCGCAGATGTCCTCCTTTCCTCTTTGGTGCAAAGGAGCAAGCGAAAGTAGAGCATCAAGCAAAGGCGTCCATTTTGGTGCAACAAGACCAAGACCAGCCCAACGGCCGGAAGGAAGTCATTGTGGAGCCCAAGCCGGCGTCACCACCAGAGCCTTTGACAGGCGAGGACCAACTTTAGTCAGGATAAGTGTACCCGTTATTCCCCTTCAAAATGGCCAATTGTTGGCGCCCTTCCCGCTCAATATTTGGGAAGAGGCCCAGGGCCTTTGCCTATAAATAGGACTAGCCACCCACAGGGTAGAGGATCGAGAGAAAAAGGATAGGAAGACACACACACACACACAGAGAGAGAGAGAGAGAGAGAGAGAGGCGACTGAACTCCCCCTAGCAGTTCATCGCGCCAGCCAAGAACGGACCCTCGCAAGGCTGTTCTTCCTTGTAAGGTTCATCATCAAGCCCAAGAGGCAATCCACCACACCACACACTGGAGTAGGGTATTACACCACAATGGTGGCCTAAACCAGTATAAATCTTGTGTCCTTGTGATGTTTTGTTTGGTAGTTTAGGTCTTAGCGATTCGGTGAGGAGCGAGCCGGTAGGGGTTTGAATCTCCGCACGCACCCCAGTGTTTGAACCTCAAGGGTCTGCCGGAACCCGAAATCCGACAACCACCTGTAGTATGTATATATGTATAGTATATACCCGTGATCACCTCCCGAGTGATCACGGGCCAATAGTATAGCAAGGCAGACTGACAAGAATGTAGGGCCAATGATGGTAAACTAGCATCCTATACTAAGCATTTAGGATTGCGGGTAAGGTATCAATGATCAGAGTAACAATGACAAAGGCTATGCAGCAGTAATAGGAGTAACCAAACAAGAATATGCTACACTACTCTAATGCAAGCAGTATAGAGAGGAATAGGCGATATCCGTGATCAAGGGGGCTTGCTGGTTGCTCGCAAGAAGGAGGGGTCGCCAAGTCCGTAGTCGAATCGGGCAAAGAAAGAACATCGGTCTCGTAGTATAGCGGAGAGAAGAGGGGGAAGAAACAGTAAATACAGTGCAAACATAAGCATGACGATGCATGACATGACAATGAGCGGGGTTAGGTGTGCCCTAACACGGTAGTAGGTGATACCGGCGAAAGGGGGAAACATCCGGGAAAGTATTCCCGGTGTTTCGCGTTTTCGGATAGGTGATCCGGAGGGGGAAAGTTGCGTGTTTGCTATGCTAGGGAGGTGTGGCGGACAAACGGGCTGCGTATCCGGATTCGTCTCGTCGTTCTGAGCAACTTTCATGTAGAAAGTATTTTCATCCGAGCTACGGTATATTATCTATGGTTTTCTAAAGTTTTAATCATTTTCTGATTTTAATTATTTATTTAAATCCAACATTATCCAGAACAGTGCATGATGACACAGGCATGACATCACACTGATGTCAGCAGGTCAACTGGTCGATTGACAAGTCAAACCAGACAGGTGGGTCCAGTGGGACCCACATGTCATTGAGACACAAGTGAAACAGGATTTGTTTTAGATTAATTAGAATTAACTAAGGGTGGGAACCATTAGTCAGTGACTAATTAGCCCAAATTAATTAGATTAACTAATTTAATTAGCTTAAAGATGGGGGGCCACTCGTCACCAAGAGGACCAGCTCAGTCGACAAGTCGACCAGGTCACTGGGCGGCCAGGCCCTCGGGGCCACCAGCATCGACCGCCGACCTCAAACGGCAGGCCACGTGGGCGGCCGGCACCGGAGCGACTCCGGCGACCAAAACAATGGCGGCCCCTCACCGGAGTTGGCCGGAATCGCACTACGGGGCACGGGGAGGAGCGAGGCTAGGCTCATTCAAACGCCCGCGTCGTGGCGCATTGAATGGAGGCGGTGGCTTGGCCGGAGGAAGGCCGCAGCATCGCCGGCGACGAGCAGGGCGGACGCTGGGGCCCGAGCGAGTTCGATGACGGGGCTGCGGGGCACGGTTCGTTGCGGGGCTAGGTGCGTCCGAACGCACGCGACAACGCGCGTCGAGTGGCGGCGTCGCAGGCACGAGGGTGGCTGGGGTTGAGCAGTGCTTCGAGATCAGCCGGCAACCGGAATCGCAGCTCGACAGGGACGGAGCTAGGAGCAGTGAGAGGATGCACTGGAGAGAGCACCAGTGTCGCGGTGCTGCAGAGAGCACGGTTACACGGTCGAACGCGAGCTGTGCGTGCGGAGCGGTAGGTTGGTAATGGTGGTGCGTCACGCACGACTAGCTACGGCGCGAAAACGGAGCAAGAACTGGGAGAGGAAGGGGGAGGAGCTCACCGAGCAGCACACACGATGGCTGTTGGGGGTCTAGTAGCTGTAGGGGCGTGGCCGAAGTCGGTGAAGAACGGCGGCGGAGCTTGTCGGAGCAGACAAGGAAGACGGCGGCGTCGGGGCGTTGCAGTGGCTCCGGTCTCCAACGGGTTGCACCAGTCGAAACAGCGGACGATGGCGGCCCTTGGAGACACCGTGGGCGGCGAAGTGGGCATGGTGGTCGTGGCTAGGCCGGAGCCATGGCGGCGCTGGCACTCGGATGCGGAGGGGAAGGAGAGGGCGAGGTGGATCTGGAGGGGAGTGGGAGAGGTGCAGGAACCGAGGCGAGAGTGGGGGCGAGTGGGAGGCGGGATCGAGGAGGCGGGGCGTGGCGGCCTTATCCTCGCCTCGTCGCCGGTGAGAGGGTGTGCGGACGCTACTGCCTCCGACCCGGCCTGGGGAACAGGAAGGAGGCGGTGGGGGGGCGGGCCGGCCGGGCCGGCTTGGTTGGGTTAGCTGGGCCGTCTGGTCCCAGAGAGGGGGGTTTGTTTCCTTTTATTTTATTTTCACTTTTTCTTTTTATTTATTTTTTTATGTTTTATTTCATTTTAAAGTATTTAGGCATTTTCTGAAAATGTGTTTACTTCACCATAATTACATATGCAATATTTGGCACCCCCCCGAACATTTTTGTTTTGACTTTTGAAAACTTTGGTTGTTTGTCACTAATTCATTTTTGAATTTGTAATGTTTTTGAACTACCACTTAATTAGCAACAGTAATTTAGATGACATGGCATTTGTTTAACAGAGATTACTGTAGCATGATTATCCGGGCGTTACAATATATTTGCTTTCACGGAGAAAAAATCTGAGAGAAAGTTTCGTCGCGTTTTATGATACGGAGGCGCCGCCAAGCCCTAATCTCTCTCGGGAGGGCTGATCTGGAGTTCGTTCGGGGCTCCGGAGAGGGGGATTTATTGTCGTCGTCATCATCAACCATCCTCCACAACCAATTTCATGATGCTCACCGCCGTGCGTGAGTAATTCCATCGTAGTCTTGCTGGACGGTGATGGGTTGGATGAGATTTACCATGTAATCAAGTTAGTTTTGTTAGGGTTTGATCCCTAGTATCCACTATGTTCTGATATTGATGTTGCTATGGCTTTGCTATGCTTAATGCTTGTCACTAGGGCCCGAGTGCCATGATTTCAGATCTGAACCTATTATGTTTTCATGAATATATGTGAGTTCTTGATCCTATCTTGAAAGTCAATAGTCACCTATTATGTGTTATGATCTGACAACCCCAAAGTGACAATAATCGGGATACTTTTCGGTGATGACCGTAGTTTGAGGAGTTCATGTATTCACTATGTGTTAATGCTTTGGTCCGGTTCTCTATTAAAAGGAGGCCTTAATATCACTTAGTTTCCACTAGGAGCCCGCTGCCACGGGAGGGTAGGACAAAAGATGTCATGCAAGTTCTTTTCCATAAGCACGTATGACTATGTTCGGAATACATGCCTACATTACATTGATGAACTGGAGCTAGTTCTGTGTCACCCTATGTTATAACTATTACATGAGGAATCGCATCCGACATAATTATCCATCACTGATCCAATGCCTACGAGCTTTTCACATATTGTGCTTTCCTTATTTACTTTACCGTTGCTACTGTTACAATTACTACAAAACTGTTGTTGTTATGTTTGCTACCGTTACCGTTACTTCCATACTACTTTGCTACTGAATACTTTGCTGCAGATATTAAGTTATTCAGGTGTGGTTGAATTGACAACTCAACCGCTAATACTCGAGAATATTCTTTGGCTCCCCTTGTATCAAATCAATAAATTTGGGTTGAATACTCTACCCTCGAAAACTGTACTTGTGGGTTATCATCCCCCCCCCCACTCCCCACGTCTCTCCTCTCCTCACCGATCCGATCTGGATCGAGGATTGAACCGCCCCGCCGTTTGACGCCGGCGCCGCCCGGAGCCTCCTCGCCGGCCTCCTTCTCCTCACTGGGCTGCCTCCTCCACATCGCCGTCGTCCCCGTCAACCACCCCGACCCCCGCTGCCCTTTTTCCTACTGGTCCCGTGAGCTCCCCTCCCTCCTCTCTCTGCCGCGCCGCGCGCGCGCTCCGCAGTGGCCGCACCCTCTCCCCCGCTGCTCCCTCGTCCCGTGCACGCGAGATCTGCACGAACACGACACCCGCGCCCGCGCCCATGCCGTGTTGTCGTGTCGTGCCCTCTTCGCCCGCAGCACGCCCCCGCATCACCGTGCCTACCGCCTCGCCGCCCAGTGCACCCCGCTCGCCGCTGCTACCCGCTGTGGGCTCGGCCGCAACCGCCCGCCTCCCTGCCGCCCACGTCCATGCCCGCAGCCCTCACCCAGTGTCGTGTCGCCCCGCCTGGCCTCGCCGAGTCGCACCTCACTTCTCGCTCGCCGCCGCCAGCGCCTTCGACCGCGCACCACCAAACCCCCTGCTCCTCGCGTCGTTGCCCCCTGCTGCAAGAGCGCGCGCCGCGCCGTTTCATTGCCCCCTGCGCCACCACGCCTCCCCCGCCGCCTACCGCTGCTCGCCTGCCGGTGTTGTCCGCCGTCATCGCTCCAAACCGCTCCACCTCCGCCCCCTGGTGCCGGCGCCCTTCAGCCTCGCCCTGCGGCTATCCTGGGCGAGCGCCCCTGCGAGCTGGCGCCCTTTGCCCGGCTGCCGCCCGTTGCCATTTCGCCCATGCGCCCGTTAGCCCTCTGGGCCAATGACAGGGGGCCCCACCACCAGAACGCTCAACAAAAAAAAGTAATTAAAATAATAATAATAATAATAAATTAAATAAAAACATTAATTGACTTAATATATTGTGATTAATTAACCGAATTACCTACTGTTAGTTAACTAAACAGTCACTGACAGGTGGGACCCGTCTGTCAGGTTGAGCAGGTCAACGATCAGAGTTGACCGCCGACGTCATGATGAAGCAATAAATGTTTTCGAATTAAATTAATTCTGTTAATTCTAAATGTGATTTAAAACTTTGAAAATTAATATAAAATAAACCGTAGTCGGATGAAAAAACTTTGTACATGAAAGTTGCTCAGAACGAAGAGACGAATCCGAATATGCAGTCCGTTCGTGAGCTACATGTCCCTAGCATAGCGAACCTGCAACATTCACCTCCGGTTCATCTGTCCGAAAAAGCGAAACACCGGGGATACTTTCCCGGATGTTTCCCCCCTTCACCGGTATCACCTACTACCGCGTTAGGGCACACCTAGCACCGCTCATTGTCATGTCTTGCATCATCATGCTTATGATTGCATTATATTTATTGTTTCTTCCTCCTCTTCTCTTCGGTAAACTACGAGACCGATGCTGTTGCTGCCCCGTTCTACTACGGAGTTGACGGCCCCTCCTTCTTGCCAGAGCATCATGTTACCGTTCCATTAATCCTATTCTGTTGCATAGCCTGTCATTGTTGCTACAGTTGTTGATACCTTACCTGTAATCCTAAATGCTTAGTATAGGATGCTAGTTTATCATCTGTGGCCCTACATTCTTGTCCGTCTGCCTTGCTATACTATCGGGTCGTGATCACTCGGGAGGTGATCACGGGTGTATACTTACATACATACATACATACATACATACATACATACATACTATACAGATGGTGACTAAAGTCGGGTCCGCTCGTTGAGTACCCGCGGTTGATTCACGTATTGGAGGCCTAAAGGACATACTTTATCAACGGCCCTCTGAGTGGATCTTTGTGGCGAAGCGACAGGACGGGATGAGACCACCTAGGTGAGAGGTGGGCCTGGCCCTGGTCGGCGTCCGCAGATACTCCAAAATAACACACTTAACAAGATCTTGGTATTTGATCTGGTTGACCTTATATGCACCAACCGCCACGTGGGACAAGATATGGGCAACCGGCGTCGTGGTATCAGCCGAAGCCTTCTAGACATCAACGACTGAGCGGCGCATGCCGGATTGGACTGGAACGCCTGCTCTTGTATTAGGGAGGCTAGGTCTGTTTCCGGCCGCCCATGCAACATGCAGGTGTGCAATGGGCGATGGGTCCAGACCCCTGCGCGCTTAGGATTTTGTCTGGCATGCTGACCTCTCTGTTAGGCCTAGGTAGGGCTGCGACGTGTTGATCTCCTAAGGCCGGACATGACCCAGGAAAGTGTGCCCGGCCAGAGGGATCGAGCGTGTCGGGAAATGTGGTGCACCCCTGCAGGGAAGTTGATCTATTCGAATAGTCGTGTCCACGGTAACACGCGACCCAGAGTTGTACCTTGACCTTATGACAACGGGAATAGGATACTTAATAAAACACACCCTGACAAGTTCCAGAGACATCCCGTGATCGCTTTTCCACAGGGCGACGAGGGGAGGATCGTCGGGTAGGATTATGCTATGCGATGATACCTGGTGGACTTCAATCTAGTCTCTTCTACATGCTGCAAGATGGAGGCTACCAGAAGCGTAGTCTTCGATAGGACTAGCTATCCCCCTCTTATTCTGGCATTCTGCAGTTCAGTCCACCGATATTGCCTCTTTACACATATATTGATGCATATGTAGTGTAGATCCTTGCTTGCGAGTAATTTGGATGAGTACTCACGGTTGCTTTGCTCCCTCTTTTCCCCCTTTTCCCCTTCTTATCGGATGCCGCAACCAAATGTTGGAGCCCAGGTGCCAGACACCACTGTCGACGATAACTCCTACTACACTAGAGGTGCCTAGTACTACGTTCAGGTCGCTGACGACCAGGAGTAGTTTAGGAGGATCCCAGGTAGGAGCCATACGCCTCTTTCGATCTGTATTCCAGTTTGTGCTAGCCATCTTATGGCAACTTGTTTAACTTATGTCTGTACTCAGATATTGTTGTTTCCGCTGACTCGTTTATGTTCGAGCACTTGTATTCGTGCCCTCGAGGCCCCTGGCTTGTAATATGATGCTTGTATGACTTATTTTACTTTTAGAATTGTGTTGTGATATCTTCTCGTGAGCCCTGATCTTGATCGTACATGATTAGTGTACGGTTGAATCGGGAGCGTCACTAGGGCTGCAAACGAGTTGAGCTCGAGCGAGTTGGAGTTGGCTCAGCTCAACTCATATGAAAATTCGAGCAAGTTCAAACTGAGTGAAGCTCATGATCGAGCTGTAGAACATGACTCGTGCTCAGCTTGTAACGATCTCGAATCGATCTTGAGCTAGCTTCGAGCTAAATGAGATGGTAAAAATTATGAATCTATGGATGAAAAATAAAAAATTAAGGTGAATATGCTGGGAACCTTTGCCAAAAATATAGAATATTTAACACGTAGTCGACCACGTGCCATAGTTAGGCCTAAATAATCTTTGCACTTAATTAAGTTTCCATGTTCGTTGGTAAATAAAATGGAGAAAAATTATGGACAACATAGTGTATGGTAATAAGTTATCTTATTTCCATTTAATATATGGCATGATCATTTAATATAATGATATTCTATCAAGCTATCGAGCTATCGAGCTAAAATCGAGCGAGCCAACATTGGCTCAAGATCGGCTCGTTTCTCGGTCGAGCTACATAAAGTGTTCAAACTCAGCTTGTTTCTTTTCGTGTCGATCTCAAGTCGAGTCAAAAAACGAGTCGATCTCGAGCGGCTCATGAGCCTCGAGCGTTTCTTACAGCCCTAGGCGTCACAGTGTACTGTAGCAACCTTTTTGTTTGTTAGTCCTTTGCCCATTTTATAAAATTATGAATATTTCTGGAAACATGAACAATTTTTCAAAACTATTAACATTTTTGAAGTTATGAACATCTTCTCAAAAAAATTAAAAAAAGATTGATCATTTTTTCAAAATTATACAAGATGTGTTTGAAAAAAAATCATCATAGTTAAACAATGTTAAGTACGAATTAGAAAATGTTCATCATCATTATCAAACAAATTTACCCTATTTTAACAATTGATCAATGGTATAAAAAAATGCCCATCGTCTACTGAAAAAGGTTCCTTTCTATTTAAAAAAATATTCATCATATACTCAAAATATTAACTGTGTAGTTGAAAAATCATTGTAATTGAAAAAATGCTCATTATATATTGCAAAATCTATAAAGAAACGAAAAAAAAAGAAGAAACCCAAATCTGGAAAAAAAAAGAATACTGAAACAGAAAAAACCCATCCACAAAACAAACGAAAAAAATAGCCCAATAAAGTAGCTAAAATGGAAATGGCTGAAAAAGGCCTGCCCGTCTGGAGGTTCGCTTGCCCCGAATTCCGTGCGGCCTCGGCTAGCAATTTTGCAAATCCTATTCAGCGCTGCAGGCGCCGGTTATGGTGCAAATTTTCTAACCGGCGCGGAGCAGCGTTAACTGGGCCGGCCCACTTATTTTTTTCTTTCTCTGTTAAAACTCAAAAAATGGGTGCGCCGCCGGGATTCGAACTCCGAACCGCTTGGGTCGTGGTGAACCACGCTAACCATTTTGGATACAGAGCGGCATATGCGAGGCGGCTTCTTTTCTCTCCTTAGTGCGCAGGAGACCCAATTTGATTTTTTTCACCCGGTTTTCGACGCTGGGTTTCGGCATTATTTTTACCCGGCTTTCTTCCTTTTTTTTCTGTTTTCATTTTCTGTTTGCGTTTTCTTTTTGTGTTTTTTCGGTTCTCCCTATCTCTTTTTACTTTTCATATTCGATGAACTTTTTTCAAAAATTGATGAACTTTATTTCAAAATGATGATTT
Source organism: Aegilops speltoides (assembly GCA_021437245.1). Taxonomy (NCBI): domain Eukaryota; kingdom Viridiplantae; phylum Streptophyta; class Magnoliopsida; order Poales; family Poaceae; genus Aegilops; species Aegilops speltoides. The sequence continues at coordinate 149,767,166 of CM038142.1, forward strand.
TTTTTCACGTTCGATGAACTTTTTCCAAATTTGATGATTTTTTTTAAAATTTCATGAACCTTTTTGAAGATCAATGAATTTTTTTACAAAATCCATCAACTTTTTTTTGAAAATTTATAAACTTTTTTGAAAGTTGATGAACTTTTTTCAAGATCGTGAACTTTTTTGAATAAATGAACATTTTTTCCTAATTTCGTGATTTTTTTGTATAACATAAATTTTTTTCCTAAGTCGTGTTATTTAAATAAATGCACTTTCTTGAATAAGAATCGTGTTTTTTAAATGTGCGTGCAATAAATAGCACGGGCACAGTTGTTCATAAATATTTTCGCGCTGTAAAGAATCAATAGCTTGTAGTAACCTTTTTTCTAAGTTGATGAGCATTCTTCAAAATCGATGAACTTTTTTCAAATTCAGTGAACTATTTTCTAAATTTGAGAAACTTTTTTCAAAATCCATGAACTTTTTGTTCAAAACTGGTGAACTTTTTTTAAATACGTAAAAAATTTCAAATTTGGTGAAACTTTCCAAACATTTAAAATTTGCCAAATTCTATGAAATTTTTTGAAAATATTTTTTAAAATTCGACGAATATTTTTCAAAATCGCTAAATTTTTTATCAAAATTGATGAACCTTTTCTCAAATTTGATGAACAGTTTTTCAAATTTGATGAACAGTGTACTAGTCAAGATAGATGTGTGGCAAAACGCCTTCCACCTGAGGTCTAACTGCCGATGCGTGGCGCCCCGAAAGGACGACAGCTCCTTCCTTGGATTAAAGAAGCAACTAACTCGACTTTTACCTGCGTCACCCACCGCCGGACGGAAACATCTTGTCCCAGCAGCACAACGTAACCATCAGCAGATCAAGACAAAGAGGCAAGATACTGCGAAGATACACGGTCTCCGCCAGTTAACCTGCTGCTGCTGTGCCATAACGTAAACGCGTTGTCTTCTCGGCAAGGATTTCTGTATGCTCCAACCTGACGTCCCATATGGAGCAGTTGTTTTTCTCGGTGACCGACGTAACATAAGTTGCCATCCATCAGTCTCATCGCGCGTTGATGCGAGCGGGTGTGGTGTGGCACGGTAATAATTAATTAACGGAAGAAGATGGCCCGGCCCGAGAGCAAAGTGCAAACGGCCAGGCGCGACGCGACGGGCGAAAGCGGCCGGTTGGCGACCGACCACAGGAGGAGAGTTCACGTCCAGGCAACCATCCTTTCATCCCAGCCAGACGCGAGCACAGCCCGGGTCGCTCGCGGGATTGAGCTTCTGGGGTCGCTCTCGTTTGGCTTGGATGGTTCCAGTTCCACGGCCGGTGCATGCACCGTGCCGGAGAATGAAGCTTCGTGCCGGAAAAGGCCGCGCGTATGGCCCCGTCCGGGGATTCTTTTTCAGGCGCTAGGGCGGGGCTGCGCCTGCGCCTGCGCCCGGTCGCCGAGCAGCAGCTATCGGGAGTGCCTTTTTCTGTCCTCTCCCCGGTTGTTTTCTTTTCTTGCTCGCTTTTGATGATCCGTTCTTCGCTTCTCTTTATGCTCTCCACGATGCGGCTCGTGTCGGGTACATACGGAGTACTTGTCTTTATTATGGGATTGCGGGTAGCATCTATCGTATCACGGTGTAGGACAAAAGTTAGTGCTAAAATGCTGCTGCTGCTATCAATTTACGTACGTTCAGTTTACGTATCGCTCCATTCCTCCCAACTCCGCAGGCCGTATTTGCGATGGTCAAGGACTAGAATGGGGATGATTTCTGCAGCACGCTCAGTTTACGCACGTTCTGGCACGGTATGTATTTTTTTTAGGGAAAGCAAAGCTTTATAATTTAACGGTGTCCGGCTAAATCGCCAGAGACACAAATCGCCACTTGGGGCGGTACATCATCGTTCCACACGATATAATTATTGGCCAAACACTGGCGCCCCACCTGGGCAAGTTCATGCGCGACTGAGTTCGCCTCCCGACGGCATACCTGCACCTGCTGTTTTGAGAACCACATCCTCAACTGGAGCTTGGAGTCTTCCAAGATTGCTGCATACGGTGAAGCGTCGACCCTTCGTAGATTCAGCGCCTCTTGGAGTAGCTGTGAATCGGTCTCAAACACCACACGCAGAGCCCCCAGATCGGCAGCCATGTTGATGGCTTCAGATGAATGTTGTAACCGGCGTAAGCAGGCACGTCACTTGCTCCGTCTTGCCTGCACGGGCAGTGATGACATCGCCAGCTTCGTCTTGGGCCACTACCCCCCACGTTGCAAAGTTATCGCCCGGTCTAAACGCCCCATCCAGATTTATCTTGATCATATCATCGCTCGGAGGCCGCCATTTTAGGTTCTCCTTCTTCTTGGTTTTCTTCCGGAACAACTCCAAGTATTCCAATGAGTTTGCCAGTACTCGCCTTGTTACTTCATCGGATGGTACAACCATCTCTCCCTCCCTGAGCTTATTCCGATTATTCCACCAATGCCACCACATGGTTAGAATATGCACACGCACATCTTCGTTCAGCCCCCACAAGAAGTCCATCATTTCATGTACAGACGTGATCTCCTCGAGCTCGCTTCTTTCTCTTTCATACCCGAGCGCCCTCCACACCGGTTTCACATTTTTGCACTTGATGAAGAGGTGAGCCCCGTCCTCGTCCGCACATCCGCAGAACAAGCACTTAGTGTCCTCGATCTTCATGCCCTTCTAACGAGGTTGGTCCTAAAGGCGAGCGACTCGTGTTTCAACCTCCAGGCGAACATTTGAATCTTCCGCGGGCACGGTAGTTTCCACAGCGCTTCGGGACTGATCCTCACAGCTAGAGAAGTTGCTCGCAATCCACGGTGCTCTGCCAGCTCGGGTCATGCGGTTCTCCTTCTCAAGTTCCACCCGCAGTTTATCGCATTCGAACCGAGTATTGTCCTTTGGTGTCGTAGTTCCATGCTATGAAATCACTCACTCCTTCCCGTAGAGGATTTGCGAGAATCCGTTGGGCATCATCGGGCCGAATAAGTCATTCACAAGTTGTGCGTCCAGGTTCGATGGATGGGACAAATGAGTTCGCTCACATACATTAGGAGATTCGGCCCTTGGGTGTAATAACTTGCCGCGACCAGGCCCTTGGGATCCATGGATCCGACCATATCTTGACTTGAGTACCGTCCCCAATACGCCATATATATCCTTGCTTAACAAGATCGAGTCCATGCAAAATACTTCTCCAAGAGTATGATATGCCCTCTTTCTCCTCAGCCTCAAGAATAGAGCAGTGAGGGAAATAGCGCGCCTTCAAGATACGAGCCCATAGGCTATCCGGATCCTGCAGAAAACGCCATCCTTGTCGTGATAGCATTGCGATATTAAAGTCGTACATGTTCCGGAAGCCCATCCCTCCCATAGACTTCGGCCGCGTCAAAGTCTCCCAGCTGATCCAATGCATCGTGTTCTCCTTGTCCTGTTGACTCCACAGAATTTGCCCATCAGAGAATCTAGCTCCTTGCAAAACCCTTTGGTTAAGTCGAAACATGACATAGCGAACGTCGATATAGCCTGACCGACGGCCTTCACCAACGTTTCTTTGCTCGTTTTTGCTAGGAGCCGTTCCTGCCAACCATTCATGCGCCCACATAGGTTCTTCTTGATGTACGCGAAAACTTTCCTCCAAGATCGTCCCACATGTACTGGCAACCCGAGGTACCGTTCGTTCCAGTTTTCACTGACGATTCCAAGGGCAGACTTGACCTCAACCTTGGAGTGATCCGATGTGTTCTGGGAGAACATAAGGGCTGATTTTTCCAGATTGATACATTGACCAGAGCAGTTTTCGTATAAGTCCAGGATCTCCCTCAGAGCGCTCGCTTCCTCCGGTTAGCCTTGAGCAGGATCATTGAATCATCCGCAAAGAACAAGTGTGAAACACTTGGCGCAGCCTGGCAGATCTTGATGCCAGTGATCCTTCCCGATCGCTCAGCTTCATGCAACAAAGCAGAAAGGCCCTCGGCGCAAATAACGAAGAGGTAGGGCGACAGAGGATCGCTTGGCGTGAGGCCTCGAGGCGGGCGAATTGGTCGGTCAGGATACCGTTAACCTTTATTTGGTACCTCACCGTCCGCACACACTTCATGACAAGGCTGATCCACCGATGACTGAAGCCCAACTTAGTCAACATTGCTTGGAGAAAGTTCCACTCAACCCGATCATACGCCTTACTCATATCCGCCTTCACCGCAGTCACCCCTTCACTCCCATTTCTTTTGTTTCTTAGCAAGTGTGAAATCTCATATGCAATCAGAACATTATCTGTTATAAGCCGTCCTGGTACGAAGGCACTTTGGTTCTCAGAAATTAGATCCGGGAGCACCACCTTCAACCGATTTGCGATTACCTTCGAGATTAGCTTATAAACCACGTTGCACAGACTGATCGGGCGTAAGTCCTTGATTCTGGAGGGATCCTTTACCTTAGGTATAAGAACCACAAGCGTATCATTCCATCCCACGGGCATGTCACCACCATTCAGAACTTTAAGGACCTCCTCCACCACCTGGTCACCCATAAAGTGCCAATGCCGCTTGAAGAAAACGGAAGGCATGCCGTCCGGGCCAGGAGCTTTGAGATCACCAATATGATCCAGTGCTGCTTTGATCTCCTCCCTGGTGTACTCAGCATCTAGGAGGGCTCGCATGGCAGAAGTTACCCGGGGGCTGACCATTGCGATCAGCTCATGGGCTCTATCCCCGGCGGAAGAAGAAAAGAGATCCTGAAAAAACGAGCAGACATAGTTAGTTAGGTCCCCTTCCTCCACCACCGAGCCATCCTCCCTCCTCAGCTCCTTGATTCTATTGGCTTTCTTCCTTCCTGACGCCACCAGGTGGAAATAACGTGTATTCCGGTCACCATCTACCAACCACCAAACGTGCGCCCGCTGCTTCCACATGGTATTCTTTTTCTCTTCCAACTCCTCTACCAGACATCGCAGCTTTGCTTCCTCTACAATTTTCTCCTGAGAGACTCCCGCAAGCATGCACCTCTCTAAGTCTTTCTTCGCTTTTTTCAGCCTCCCCTCCAGTTCACCGACCACATATTTATCCCACACCCGCATGGTCTCCGCCACCGCTCTTAGAGCAGATGCAACGCCCTCCCCTCGCTCCGCCCAATTGCGCTCCCACACCTCCCGGATGACCTCCTCACAGCCCTCCTCCTGCAGCCATCGTGCTTCGAATCTAAAACCACGGTCCCCGTTCATCCACCTCTTGCTTTCTCCTTGGGTCTGCACAATGACGGGGCGGTGATCCGAGTGTCGTGGAATACCATTGATGACACCATAATTCGGGAATTGCATCCTCCATTCTTCGTTCCCAACAGCCCTGTCAAGCCTCTCGCAAATGTATGTGTTCACTTCTTTGCTATGGTTCCTCCAAGTAAACATGTCACCTTCAAAACCGAGATCATCCATTTCACAAGTTGTCAAAGCATCGCGAAAACCGTCCATCATATGTTGTGCCCTCGGGGCTCCTCCAACCTTCTCTACCTCCGATAAGATTTCATTGAAATCACCCACGCACAGCCATGGCCGGCTCTGTTGATGCTGCTGCTTCAGGATTTTTAAGGTTCTCCAAGTCTCCTTCTTCCTGCCGGTCTCTGATTCACCATATATACCAGTGAGCCTCCACACCGGGGCATCCCCTTCCTTCACATCCACATCTACATGCCGCCTCCCATAGGACCTGAGCGAAACTTCCACCCCTCTCCTCCAAAACATAGCAATACCTCGACTCCTCCCCTCCGGGTTCCATACAGACATATTGACTAGCCCTAGGTTCCATCTCAAGTGGTCTAACTCCTTCTCATACAGCCTCGTCTCCGATAAAAACAAAATGTCAGGGTCCTCCACTCTTCCTAGCTCAAGAAGAGAGCGAACCGCCGGGCCGTTCCCCAACCCCCGGCAGTTCCAACTGATGATTTTCATTGCGTCCGGCGGGACTGCTCGAGCAGCCCGGCCGATGTCTGTTCAAATGTGTTGTTTCCACCCTCCTCATGTGTTACCACCGTACTCACCCCAGCATCCTCCCCAATCTTCCCCTTCTTTGCTATATTAACAAGCCCTTCATTGAATTCCAGCTGGCCTCATTTTTGACCAACAGTTTTTCCATAACAGCCGGCAGAACCCCTTCTCTTCTCCTCCCCACTCGCCCTTCTTTTAAACGTTCCCCGCTTCTGGTTCTTTGCATGATCAGCATCAACCCCCTCCTCTAAAACCTTCTCTGATTCTGGCGTCACCTCATTCCCTTTCTCTGGCTCCTTAACTGTAGACTCTCTGGGGGCGACATGCACCACCTCCCTCGCCACACTCTGCTCTTGCACCACCAAATCTTTCCCGTTGTTGGCCACATTGCTCACCTGCCTCGGCTGCACCCTCCCATCATCCATATCCAGCCTTTTCACGTTCCCCCCCCCGGTGGCGCCCCATAGGTTCTAACTTTGGCTGGGCTCGTCACCTCTTCCTCTCCCTCCTTCTTCCCCCCTTGGCCTCCCGACTCCTGGCCAGTGCTCTTACGCCATGATAGACTATCACTCCCACTCCCACTACCCCTCGCGGGATTTGTCCTCCGTGTCGGTCGGCTATATCCATAGTTAGGCCCCACACCCCTGGTCAAAGCGCACCAAGATCCCCTTAGAAGGAATAAGATCATATCCCGAAGGGATAAGATCAAGATCCCTAAAAAGGGGGGATAACAATCGGTGGGGAAGGAAATGATGGGATTTCTTTCCTCCCACCTTGGCCAACGCCCCAATGAACTCTTACGTGAGACAGGTTCCACCGATTGACATGCACTTCGTGCATAAGGTGGCTAGCGGGTGCCAGTCTCTCCCACTTTAGTCGGAACGGATTCGATGAAAAGGGTCCTTACGAAGGGTAAATAGCAATTGGCATATCACGTTGTGGTTTTGCGTAGGTAAGAAACGTTCTTGCTAGAAACCCATAGCAGCCACGTAAAACATGCAAACAACAATTAGAGGACGTCTAACTTGTTTTTGCAGGGTATGCTATGTGATGTGATATGGCCAAGATGAATGTGATGAATGATATGTGATGTATGAGATTGATCATGTTCTTGTAATAGGATTCACGACTTGCATGTCGATGAGTATGACAACCGGCAGGAGGCATAGGAGTTGTCTTTATTTATTGTATGACCTGCGTGTCATTGAACAACGCCATGTAATTACTTTACTTTATTGCTAACCGGTAGCCATAGTAGTAGAAGTAATAAGTTGGCGAGACGACTTCATGGAGACACGATGATGGAGATCATGATGATGGAGATCATGGTGTCATGCCGGTGACGATGATGATCATGGAGCCGAAGATGGAGATCAAAGGAGCAAAATGATATTGGCCATATCATGTCACTATTTGATTGCATGTGATGTTTATCATGTTTATGCATCTTGTTTACTTAGGACGACGGTAGTAAATAAGATGATCCCTTACAAAATTTCAAGAAGTGTTCTCCCCTGACTGTGCACCGTTGCTACAGTTCGTCGCTTCTAAGCACCACGTGATGATCGGGTGTGATGGATTCTTACGTTCACATACAACGGGTGTAAGACAGTTTACACATGAAAACACTTGGGGTTAACTTGACGAGCCTAGCATGTGCAGACATGGCCTCGGAACACGGAGACCGAAAGGTCGAGCATGAGTCGTATAGAAGATACGATCAACATGAAGATGTTCACCGATGATGACTAGTCCGTCTCACGTGATGATCGGACACGGGCTAGTTGACTTGGATCATGTAATCACTTAGATGACCGGAGGGATGTCTATCTCGAGTGGGAGTTCATAAGATGAACTTAATTATCCCGAACATAGTCAAAAGATCTTTGCAAATTATGTAAAAGCTCGCGCTTTAGTTCCTTGTTTAGATATGTTCCTAGAGAAAATATAGTTGAAAGTTGGCGATGGCGATTATGCGGACGAGAGAAAGCTCATGTCCTTAATGCACCTCGGTGTCTTTGAACCCCAAACGTCGTTTGTGGATGTTGCGAACATCGGACATACACGCTTTTGATAACTACGTGATAGTTCGGATAAAGCGGTTTAGAATTAAGGCACCAAAGATGTTTTTCGAAACGTCGCGGAACATATGAGATGTTTCGAGGGCTGAAATTGAGATTTCAGGCTCGTGCCCACGTCAAGAGGAATGAGACCTCCAACGATCTTCTTAGCCTGCAAACTAAGGGAGAAAAGCTCAATCGTTGAGCTTGTGCTCGATTGTGCGAGTGCAACAATCACTTGAATCGAGTGGGAGTCGATCTTCCGGATGAGATAGTGATGTTTCTCCAAAGTCATTGCCACCAAGCTGCTAGAGCTTCGTGATGAACTATAACATATCGAGGATAGATATGATGATCCTTGAGGTATTCACGATGTTTGACACCGCGAAAGTAGAAATCAAGAAGAAGCATCAATTGTTGATGGTTGGTGAAACCACTAGTTTCAAGATGTGCAAGGGCAAGAAAGGATACTTCATGAAACAGCAAATCAGCTGCCGCTCCAGTGAAGAAACCCAAGGTTGAACCCAAACCCGAGACTAAGTGCTTCTGTGATAAGGGGAATAGTCACTAGAGCGGAATTACCCTAGATACTTGGTAGATGAGAAGGCTGGCAAGGTCGATAGAAGTATATTGGATATACATTATGTTAATGTGTACTTTACTAGTACTCCTAGTAGCACTGTGGTATTAGATACCGGTTCGGTTGCTAAGTGCTAGTAACTCGAAATAAAAGCTACGGAATAAACGGAGACTAGCTAAAGGTGAGCTGATGATATGTGTTGGAAGTGTTTCCAAGGTTGATGTGATCAAGCATCGCACGCTCCCTCTACCATCGAGATTTTGTGTTTGCGTTGAGCATAGACATGATTGGATTATGTCTATCGCAATACGGTTATTCATTTAAGGAGAATAATGGTTACTCTATTTATTTGAATAGCACCTTTAATGGTCTTGCACCTAAAGGAATGGTTTATTGAATCTCGATCGTAGTGATACACATTTTCATGCCAAAAGATATAAGATAGTAATGATAGTACCACTCACTTGTGGCACTGCCATGTAAGTCATATTGGTATAAAACGCATGAAGAAGCTCCATGTTGATGGATCTTTGGACTCACTCATTTTGAAAAGTTTGAGACATGCGAACCATGTCTATTGGTGTATATGCATGAAGAAACTCCATGCAGATGGATCGCTTGGACTCACTTGATTTTGAATCACTTGAGATATGCAAATCATACCACGGATGACTGAAAAGCCTCGGTTTCAGTAAGATGGAACAAGATAGCAACTTGTAGGAAGTAACACATTTTGATGTGTGCATTCCAATGAGTGCTGAGGCATGCAGTGAATATCGTTATGTTCTTACTTCATAGATGATTCGAGTAAATGTTGAGTATATTTACTTGATGAAACACAAGTCTGAATTATTGAATGGTTCAAGTAATTTCAGAGTGGAGTTGAAGATCATCGTGACAAGAGGATGAAATGTCTATGATATGATCATAGAGATGAGTATCTGAGTTACGAGCTTTGGCACGCAATTAAGACATTGTGGAAATTGTTTCACAATTAATACCGCCTAGAACACCATTGTTTGATGGTGTGTCCGAACATCATAGTTGCACCCTATTGGATATGGTGCGTGCCATGATGTCTCTTATCGAATTACCAACTATCGTTTATGGGTTAGGCATTAGAAACAACCACATTCACTTTAAATAGGACACCACGTAATTCCGTTGAGATGACACCATATGAACTATGGTTTAGAGAAACCTAAGCTGTCATTTCTTAAAGGTTTGGGGCTGCGACGCTTGTATGGAAAAGTTTCAGGTTGATAAGCTCGAACCCAAAGCGGATAAAATGCATCTTCATAGGACACCCAAAACAGTTGGGTATACCTCCAAATTCAGATCCGAAAGCAATAGGGATTGTTTCTTGAATCGGGTCCTTTCTCGAGGAAAAGTTTGTCTCGAAAAGTTGAGTGGGAGGATGGTGGAGACTTGATGAGGTTATTGAACCATCACAACTAGTGTGTAGCAGGCACGGAAGTTGTTCTGTGGCACCTACACAAATTGTAGTAGAAGCTTATGATAGTGATCATGAAACTTGGATCAAGTCACCGCCAGACTCGTGAGGGTGACAAGGATGCGTACTACTTTAGAGTGGTACGGTAATCCTGTCTTGAAGGTCATGTTGCTAGACAACAATGAACCCACGAGCTATGGAGAAGCGATGGTGGGCCCAAATTCCGACAAATGGTTAGAAGCCATGAAATCCGAGATAAATGGATCTTTAAGAAGAAGACGGACGTGGACGATAATGTCACCGTCTATGAAGCTCGACTTGTGGCGAAGAGGTTTTCACAAGTTCAAGGAGTTGACTACGATGAGATTTTCTCATCCGTAGCGATGCTTAAAGTCCGTCGGAATCATGTTAGCATTAGCTGCATTTATGAAATCTGGCAGATGGATGTCAAAACGAGTTTCCTTACCGGCCAGAAGGAAAGGTTGTATGTGATACAATAAGAAAGGTTTTGTCGATCCTAAGGATGCTAAAAGGTATGCTAGCTCCAGCGATCCTTCTAAGGACTGGAGTAAGCATCTCGGAGTTGGAATGTATGTTTTGATGAGATGATCAAAGATTTTGGGTTTATACAAAAGTTTATGAGAAACTTGTATTTCCAAAGAAGTGAGTGGGAGCACTATAGAATTTCTGATAAGTATATGTTGTTGACATATTGTTGATCAGAAATGATGTAGAATTTCTGGAAAGCATATATGGTTATTTGAAAAGTGTTTTTCAATATAAAACCTGGTTTAAACTACTTGAAACATTGAGCATCAAGATCTATGAGGATAGATCAAAAACGCTCAATAGTACTTTCAAATGAGCACATACCTTGACATGATCTAGAAGGTGTTCAAGATGGATCGATCAAAGAAGGAGTTCTTGCCTGAGTTGTAAGGTATGAAGTCAAGACTTAAAGCTCGACCATGGCGAGAAAAGAGAGAAAGGACGAAGGTCGCCCCTATGTTTCGAGACATAGGCTCTATAGTATGCTATCTTTGTGTACCGCACCGAAAGTGTGCCTTGCCATGAGTCGGTCTAGGGGTACAAGAATGATCCAGAATGGATCATTGGACAATGATCAAAATTGTCCTTGGAGTAAATAAGGACATGTTTCTCGATTATGGAGGTGATAAAGAGTTGGCGTAAAGGGTTACGCCGATGCAAGCTTTAACACCTATCCGAGTGACTCGAGTAGCAAACCGGATACGTATAGTGGAGCAACCATTTGGAATAGCTCCAAGTGGAGCATGGAAACAACATTTACAATATGACCTAAAAATTTGCAAAGCACACACGGATCTGAAAGGTTCGGACCGTTGACTAAAACCTCTCTCACAAGCAAAACATGATCAAACCCCGTAACTCATTTGATGATGTTGGTCACATGGCGATGTGACTGTCAATGTTAATCACATGGCGATGTGAACTAGATTATTGACTCTAGTGCAAGTGGGAGACTGTTGGAAATATGCCCTAGAGGCAATAATAAAAGTATTATTATATTTCATTGTTCATGATAATTGTCTTTTATTCATGCTATAACTGTATTATCTAGAAATCGTAATACACGTGTGAATACATAGACCACAATATGTCCCTAGTAAGCCTCTAGTTGACTAGCTCGTTGTGATCAATAGATAGTCATGGTTTCCTGGCTATGGACATTGGATGTCGTTGATAACGGGATCACATCATTAGGAGAATGATGTGATGGACAAGACCCAATCCTAAGCATAGCACAAAGATCGTGTAGTTCGTTTGCTAGAGCTTTTTCAATGTCAAGTATCTCTTCCTTAGACCATGAGATCGTGTAACTCCGGATACCGTAGGAGTGCTTTGGGTGTATCAAACGTCACAACGAATCGGGTGACTATAAAGGTGCACTACTGGTATCTCCGAAAGTGTCTGTTGGGTTGACACGGATCGAGATCTGGATTTGTCACTCCGTAAACGGAGAGGTATCTCTGGGCCCACTCGGTAGGACATCATCATAATGTGCACAATGTGACCAAGGGGTTGATCACGGATGATGTGTTACGGAAAGAGTAAAGAGACTTGCCGTAACGAGATTGAACAAGGTATCGGTATACCGACGATCGAATCTCGGGCAAGTACAATACCGTTAGACAAAGGGAATTGAATACGGATCGATCGAGTCCTTGACATCGTGGTTCATCCGATGAGATCATCGTGGAACATGTGGGAGCCAACATGGGTATCCAGATCCCGCTGTTGGTTATTGACCGGAGAACGTCTCGGTCATGTCTACATGTCTCCGAACCCGTAGGGTCTACACACTTAAGGTTCGATGACGCTAGGGTTACAAAGGAAGTTTGTATGTGGTTACCGAATGTTGTTCGAGTCTGGATGAGATCCCGGACGTCACGAGGAGTTCCGGAATGGTCCGGAGGTAAAGATTTATATATGGAAGTCCTATTTTGGCCACCGGAAAATGTTAGGGATTTTTCGGTATTGTCACGGGAAGGTTCTAGAAGGTTCGGAGTGGGGCCCACCTGCATGGGGGACCCACATGAACGTGGGTAGTGGGGAAAGGCCCCACACCCCTGGTCAAGCGCACCAAGATCCCCCTTAGAAGGAATAAGATCATATCCCGAAGGGATAAGATCAAGATCCCTAAAAGGGGATAACAATCGATGGGGAAGGAAATGATGGGATTTCTTTCCTCCCACCTTGGCCAACGCCCCAATGAACTTGGAGGGCAAGAAACCAGCCCTCCACCCCTATATAAAGTGGGGAGATGCATGGGAGCTCAACACGAAGTTACAGCGCAGCCTCCCTCTCCCAAGTCCTCCTCCTCTCCCGCGGTGCTTGGCGAAGCCTGCGGGATTGCCACGCTCCTCCACCACCACCACGCCGTCGGCTGCTGCTGGATGGAGTCTTCCTCAACCTCTCCTCTCTCCTTGCTGGATCAAGGCATGGGAGACGCCACCGGCTGTACGTGTGTTGAGCGCGAGGTGCCGTCTGCTCGCACGAGGATCTCCGGTGATTTGGATCACGACAATCGACTCCTTCAACCCCGTTCTCTTGAACGCTCCGCTTAGCGATCTACAAGGGTATGTAGATGCACTCTCTTTCTACTCGTTGCTGGTCTCTCCATAGATAGATCTTGGTGACACGTAGGAAAATTTTTGAATTTCTGCTACGTTCCCCAACAATCCATAGTTCCTATTGCCTCCTCCCCCGCCTCCGCTCCCTCCACTCCTCATCCTCCAGCTACGATCATCCTCTCCCATGAACTTCCTCCTCCCAATATCTGCTCTCACCCATGGGCCATACTGAGCTCTCTCTCCTTTTTTCAACTTGACAGAACAGTCGTTAGCAACGTGCCCTATTATGCCACATGTATAGCAAAAATCCGGAAAGAATTCATACTCGAAGCGACACCATAAACCCTCATCTCCTTCTTTCTGCTCCTCCCCTTCATCAATGTTCATCTGTTTATTCCTCTTGTGTGAACCACCATCATCCCCATCATCAAGGGTGAACCCTCTCATCACTGGCCTCTCGATATTCATTCGGACTTTGATTCGCAGAAACTTCCCAATGGCCCTCCCATCTACTCCTGCATCTACCTCCACAAACCTCCCGATTACGTTCCCTATCTCTTCAGCTGAGTCCTCATTCATCATGCCAAGAGGAAGACTGAAAATCCGCACCCATATTGGGATGTCATTAAACTCGTAGTCCTCAATACGCTTACCCGGATCATAATCTTCCACAACCACTAGGTCTTTGTCAAACATCCAAGGCCCATCCTCCAACGCTTTCCTCTTCCCGGACTCTTGCTTGAACGTGAACACAAATCTGTTATCCCCCGCCTCCTTGCAATCAATTCCCTTAATAGGACACCAGATCCGCCCCAGGGAGAGGCAGATCGCATCGGGGTGGGCTGGCTTCTCCGAAACAATTCTTCCCACTGCTTGGGGCACCGAGATCATCCCCTTACCCTTCCCACCAAGCCGGATCTTGACACCTCTCCTTTCCTCCTCCGACAGCTTCAGGCTACCCAACATCCCTGCAACTGCCTCCATCCTCTGATCTCCCGGAGCCGCCTCCTCTTTCCTCCTAGGGTTTTGGAGTGTTTTACGACCCTGTACCCTAGGGAGCACAAGGAAGGCCTATGGTGGGGGAGGTGGGCGGGGGATCACGGCGACGCGTAGATCAATGGAACACTCAACAAGAACGGGGGCGGGCCTCGCAGCTACGATCAGGTTAGATGGAGTCGGCCACCCAAACCCTAATCGCCCCGTGATCGTCGGAGGACACACGAACCGTCACCTAAGGACGGACAAACGGCCAGCTTTTCGGCACGGTATGTAACTATGTACAGTAAGTGTCGGTGTACGTATAGTTGGAGAAAAAAAAACTCCGGTATCTGCGGAGCTCGAATTTGACTCGATTTGTCTAAAGCAGCAGAGTGGCGTTTTGACTTGTGATCGAGCAGCAGCAGTGCGCGAGTTAGTGCTCTGGTTTCATAAGAAAAAGATTTGGCGCTTATCCAATAGGACGCTTGCAAATGACGAAAGTGCACACATCACGGCGCGTACATACGTAATCATCCAAATACATCCACTAGCCTAGCAAACACGTCTCAATATTCGCGCCCCACTGACGCACAAACTTTCTTTTTTTTTTTTTTGCGATTCACAAATGCTTAACAAGAAGGGATGAAAATAGACTGCAGGTACGCGATCCAACCCGACGGCAGAGTGATCCACGGTCCAACCTCCTCGGTCACGTCCGGGCTCCACCAGCTAGCGCTGTCAAAAAAAGGAGCGCACACTGGTCGTCGCTGGAGGAAAAGCACATACTCATGCCCATGTCTAACTAATTTCACGATGGTAACGGTAGATTCGTTACGCGAAAAATGCCCTACGAGCACTACGTGTTGTGCCGATAACCGTGTGCCGTGCTGGCTCCATTTTGAGGCCGGAAGTGCCACGCCTTCGTTCCCTCCTCTTAAGGCAAGGTAGTAGTAATGTCGGTACGTGCTCAATTTTTTCGTTTCTTTTCTGTTTTGGCGAAAAGGTACGCGCTCAAGTCTAGTTCTGTACAGCACCGCGGATTAAACTGGTACTACTACTACTACATGGCACGCCACAGCTAGAGCATCTGGAATGATCAATTACAATTGTTTGTTTTTTCCTAAACGGATACTTGACATTATTTAGTGGCTCCACTACACACTGACCACCCTATCAAAGAAAGTAGTAATGCGAATGAAAGAAAGTCATAACGCAAAACAATATCTCCCGATGAGTAGTGTTCATTATCAGCCGTACGGCCCAAGCAGGCCACGGCAAGTGGCAGGTAGCAACAACAGCCCCAGGCCCGCCGCGAAAGTGATCGGCGCATCAATTTTCCCGTTTCTTTTTCTACCCCCGTTCCTGTCTCGTCCTAACAAGAACATTTTTTTAGATTAGGTGGTCCTAACAAGAACATTAAACAAAAAAAAAAGAACTAAGCAAACTTTAACAAAAGAAAATGCTATCACAAGGATCGATGAAGATTTCTCCGGCGGTTGGTACGTGGAGACTTGAGATTAATCAGGGTATGCAGCGACCAGCAACCAGCGGGCGATAGCGGCGGGGCCGGTCCCGGTGGAGCGCGTGGCCCGCCGTCACGTTCCCGCCATGAATGGCCATACGGGATACGGCCGGCAAGGCATGGCATCTGCAGCGGCAGCGACGCTCGGACGCTGCGTAAGTGCGCGCCTGGTAGCGATGCATGGCGCGTATCGTACGTACGCGGGGGCAGGGCTTGTTTTCCGGCGGCTCGGGTGCCCGATGGCGCGGGCGCCGCCGGGCCCCGCCGGCCACGGCCGCTGTCGGTAACGGCGGAGCGCGCCCACGTGTTTGGGTCCGGCCGGCCGACAACCGCGTCTGACCAGCCATGGCTCCCACGTGGCGTGGTGGGGAACTCTGGTACCGTTGTTTTAAGCGTCTTGTGGGCCGCGGAGCGAACACCGGGCCGGGATTTATCAGGTGGGGTATGGTTAAGGTTGACCTTGACCTCACCAAAGACCGCGATTGATCTGACGCACCACCCACTCAGGCTTGCAAAGTCGGCGACATTTCGCGATACCAAAGGTCGAGATCGCTCGTAATCCACGGTTTTCATCTCCAAAGATCAAAGCTTACCGACGTTCGCTGCAGATACGGGGTATGTTATCTTCTCGTTTGTTTGTTTCCTCTGATGTATCCAGCACTGGGGCCTCTGCAGTATGGTAATTTGTGCAGGTGACTGGATTTCAGATGTCGCCTTCTACGGGAATCTCTTGACCCGTCCTCTCCGGATCCTTCTCAATCTTCGAATGACGTCTCCCCGTGACACGGTCATTCCTTGCCCCTGAAGCCTCCTGATTCTTCTGTGCGTTCGTGGTTCGACCGTGTCAAAGATAAAAGCAAGTTCGACATTCGTAACTGGCTGTAAAGTAGGAGTACGTGGTAAAGTCAAAAGGAAAAATCTCATGGCTTTTTTTCTGGTTCGACTGCTACGTGCATGTCATGGCGGGGCCGTTTTGCCATGCATGATCAATCGACGCATGACGCAGTGTTGTCTACTCGGGTCCAGTCAGAATTATGCGCGGCGCGCTAAAAAGTAGTTTGTCGCACGCTCATTGTCAGGTTTGGCCGACGCGACAACGCCGCTCCAACAACAAGCGCTAAAATACGGCCTTGCAGCGAGCTCAAAGAAGACGCTAAAATGCAGCAATACGCAAGTCCTTATTTATTGCATTTTGGGCAGAAAATAAATTTGACAATAGACTAAAAAAATGATACAAATATATTTTACAGAGTTCATAGCATAGACGATACAAATTGGTAAAACAAGTTCATAGCATAGATAGATAAAACCGAACTACATAAAATAAAATAGGTGCAACTAGATAAAACTACGGTGCAGCTAGAACTACTCCGAGTCCTCATCGTCATCCTCATCCTCGGAGGTGTTGTCCGAGATACCTGCTTCAACGATATCACACTGCGATATCGTCAATGCCTTCCGCCAACGCCGGTCCGCCCGTTCCGCGCGGCACCTTGTCGTTCTCTCCGCCCATTAGGCGCATTCGTTGGCGACGTCCTCCGGGTAGCGCCGGCGCCACTCCGCGATGGCTCGCGCGTCCTCCTCGAAGACGAGGCGGCGCTGCAGCCGAACGTGGTCTGCACTGTCCTGGTCCATGATCACACGATGCGGAGGGGCGACGGCCTGTGCCTATTCGCGCGTGTGGACGTCCCGGAAGTTCATCTTCCAGGCACCACGCCGCCGCGTCGTACGCGCGGGCCACCTCGTACGCGCGGGCCGCCTCGTGCGCGGTCCGGAACGAGCCGAGGCTGAGCCGGACATCGCTGGATCGGATATCGGCAGATACCGGCCGTTAGGCGCTTCGCGACGCCTTGATAGTTCGAAAGGTCCCGGCGCGCCGCGACATGATGGCGCTGGCGGCGACGGGCGCTGAAGCGAAAGCGTGGAAGCGGCGAGGTGGCGAGGAAGGGCGCGCGATGTGGCGGTGGCGGCGCGGGAGCGCCGCATTTTATAAGCGCGGCGCGCGTAAATCTACCGCATGAATTTGCCGCTATCTCCTCGCGACGCTGCGCATCGCTTCCGTCGTTGTAGTTTCCCACCCCGCTAGAGCGCGCAAAAAGTTGCCGCGCGCGCTAAAACCCCAGTTTACCCCGCGCGCGCGTCTTTTGGCGCGTCCGTTGGAGATGCTCTAAGCACATCTACAATGAGAGCATCTATAGTCGGATTCGGCAAATCCGTCCCTCTATGCGCCTACGGACGCGTCCGTGAAGAGTACATGTGACCTCTCATATGTTGTGCCGCACATTCGCATATCTCAAGTTTCGATCCTCAAATTCATACACGAATTGTCTGAATTCAACAGTTTGAAAGAAAGAAAATCAAATCATAGTTTAACAAATCGGACATGCCAAAATGAATTCAATGCCCGAGTGTGACAGATGGCTTCGGATCACTAGCCGGGCGCCTGCTCCTACCGAAATGCATCGTCCTCCAGGCGAAATGCGTCCTACTCGTCCTGCTCCGCCTGCATCCATGCTGCAGCTGCCCTCGCCGCCTCGTACTCCATACGATCGTTGATCTCCTTCTTGTCCTCAAGCTACTTCTTCGCATGCTCATCCAAGAGGGGTTCGTCCGCCAAGATGATCCTCGCATCGTCCCCGTCCCATGACAGTTGCAACCTCTCCATCTCAAGCTCTATGTCGCCAAATGTCTTGGCCTTCTCGAGTTCCCATTTGATCGTCGCCTCTTGCTTCTCCAACTCGATATTCTCCCTCTCAATTTCGAGCTTCTTCTCCGCTCTCTTTTGCTCCCACTCCATCCTCTCCTTTTGCGCATCCAACACGAGCTTGTACCTCTCCTATTTCTTGTTCTTCCTCGCCGAAAAAATACACATCCATGTGGACGCCATTTTTTGTAGCCGCGGCATCACGGGAGGCATGTGCCTTATCCCACTTGTTCCCCATGGCTTGGCGGTTATCCTTGGTGTCGTGGAATTGTCACGGCAGATGTCCTTAGTGTCAGGACTTAGTCGCGAGGCCAACGCATCTATGTGGTAGCTTGAGAGGGGTTGAATGGGACGAGAGACGCAGGCGGATCAACACGCAAGACAAGGGTTTAGACGACTTGGCCCCGGAAACATCATCTGTAATAACCCTACATCTTTGTTTGAGGCTAGGTCTCATTATGATCACGAGGAGTCGCCAGAACCGGCTCTCCTCTTTGTGTCTAGCCCTAAGATTATTGCTTGTAACTTCTAACTTGTCCCTCTTTGGGAGCCCGCCTCCTTATATATGTTGAAGGGCGGTTTACATGTGGAGTCCTATTAGGATTAGGACTAGTCTATCTCTAATACAAACCGGATACAAGTCCTGGTCTTAACTCTTTGTAAGGCAAATATTCCTTTCCTATTAAACCGGCCCACAATAGTTGAACCGGCCTTCTGGGCCTTGGGCCTTGTCATCCGTCTGTCCCGCCCGCCAGGTTACGAATGAGCTGTAAACCGTCTAGTCTGTGCAGGTCGCCGGTGAATCGCCAAGTCCGGCCGGTTTATCCTTCCGGCCGGTTTACACCGCGGGGCATATCCCCGACATTAGCCCCCAAGTTTTAGCTTGGATTTATCCATGGTAAACTTATGCTGCAAATAAACACCAAAACAAATTTGACAGGTTGTGCTCCGGGTTAAGAATTCTTGTAAGCCGACACTGATCATCCTTAAGTCCTTGTTATTTCCTCCTTCTAGAAAATCCGGGTCAATAACCAGCTTCATACTCAAATTGCTGATGTTGGCTTCTCATAGAAAAACATTGTGAAGAATAATCCACCTAAACCGGCTTCCAAAGCGCCGGTTTAAGAAATATTGGTCTTGACATACTCATCTGATATTCAGCCGGTTTGAAGATGTAAAATTTGCCGGATTAATATTACCAAAACTGCCGGATTGTAAATATGGATGACACCAAGTCATAATTGTCACCAACTCCAGGTCATAATTATTGCTCAAAACTGAGAACTTGAAGATTTTTCTCCCTTATATCCATATTACCTGTAGCCCCCAAGTCTTGAACAGAACAAAGTGATGATTTGAGACTTGTTTCCATATAATTATCGCCACTTTGAAGAAATCCATGTTGTTCATCCACCACTTAGTAAAACTGAACACTCCATATTATGTAGCCCCCAAGTACCGGGTTGTCATGCTTGCAGCAACCTGGGACTTGTAATTTCCTGATGCTCATAAAAACTTCAACCAGTGTAGCCCCCAAGGGTCGGGTCATTATGCAATAATGAGCAGGGACTTTGATATATACTTCAATGACAATAACATCATATGATGTAACCCCCATCATGGGGCTTGAATTCACGTCCACAAGGTTAAGAGCTTTGTGCTTTACCAACTGAGCAATGTGCCCTTCAATATAATGGATAAAAACTTTGTACCTTGAATTGTTGATAGGAGCAATTGGTAGCCCCCAAGGGCCGGCTCATTATAATGTGATGAGTCGGGTCTTCAATAAGATGAACAAAGAATGACTTTGCATTAGCCCCCAAGTGTCATGGTGCATGCTTGCAGCGACATGAGACTTGCATATTTGATGTAATCTCAACTTCAATAATGTAGCCCCCAAGTGCCGGGTTGTAAGCCTGCAGCAACTCGGGACTATTCCTTCAATTGTAGAATAAAAGCCATATCCATTGATAACATAATATCCATTGCGCTAAAGCGACTTTGAAAACCTCAATCATAATATTAATAACCATAACAAAAATCCAGCCATGTTGGCTATTCAAGATAATATAATCCGGTATGAAAACCTTATTCATCCAATATGATAATGAAAATTCAGCCAAGTTTGGCTATTTGAATAATATAACTCAATCATTTATAAGCGCATGATTCTAATGGCGCAATCCAAATATATACTGGCGACGTATAATCCAAAGCCAGGCCGGTTTAATAAACACCGGATAATTTCCCATCATATACTGGCGACTTATCGTCTTAAAGCCAGGCCGGTTTAATAAACACCGGATAATTTATAATCATGCTTTATTCAACCTGTTCTCGCATACAACAAGTTTAAAGTGTCTGGCGGTTTATCACGGACGGGTCATAATGCCCAACATATAACCCGGGGTATAACCAAGGCGGCACTTAAGAATCAAATATAAAATATATCATACCGTGACATTGAATCACATTGTTGGTTTACCAACTTTTGTAGTAAGGGTGATAATCCCAATCTTGAGTCTCGATAACTCCTTCCATATTGTGCGGTTTATGATAAAACCGCATCGGGCTGTGATAAACACCGGTTTAACCATATATATCTTGGTGACTTGTAGTCAAACCGCATCAATGATAGTCTCCGGATTATAACTTGATTGTGTAATCGACAACTTGTAGTTGAAAGTCGAGCCGGGTTGATAAACACCGGTTAATTTGATGATCGATAGTCATGCCGGTCGAGACGCGCGGTTCAACATAAAATTTATCAAAAGAGAAAAATCTTGACAAAGGCAAATAAAACCGTGTAGTCGAGGCTTTTCATGGGCTGCCGAGCCCAAATTCGAGGCTTTTCATGGGCTGCCGTGCCGCTGAGTTGAACCATTTAGCAAAGCCTTTTAAGATGGACCTCCAACTAACCAATCACCGCTTTAACTTTGACAAGTTCAGGTCTCAATGAGAGTAACTTTCAAGCGTCAGAGGGTCATGCCAGATTACGGATAGGAGTGTCTTACTTGATGAAGGCAGTTAACTTGGGGTTTTAGGTAAATATACCAAAGCTTCAAGCCGTGGGTCGATACCGGCTACAAGGGTCCTTTCAAACTCCTTGGTATTTGACACAAGGAGCCCCAAATAACGTGATGAGCTGTGCTCATTGGGTGCCTATGTTTGAGTGTGCATAGCATCCAGACTCTCTTTGGCCCCTTGGGTGTGAAGCTCCCAAGCTATGTTGTGGCGTGATAGCCGGATTAATGGACGAACTCCGCTTTGTCATTTGAAGCCCCATGTAACCAATAATATGATAAGCCAATAAGGCGGTATACCCGAGTTTGAACCGCGCATCATGGCAGCAGGTCCTCTTTGGCAACCTTTAACTTTTTGCAAGAAATAAATTCTTCTTGAACCGGGATTTTGAACCGGATATTGACATCTTCAGAGATTTGTGGGAGATAGATTTCCCCTTAAACCGAATTTTGAACCGGATTTGAGAGCTTCAAAGCTTCATGATAGATAAATTTCCCTTGAACCGAATTTTGAACCGGATTTGAGAGCTTCAAAGTTCATGATAGATAAATTTCCCTTGAACCGGATTGTAATCCGGATTTTGGAGAACTTCAATGATCTTGGCCTCCTTGAGCCGTATTTTTAAACCGGATATTTGAGAGCTTCAACGCTTATGAGAAAAAGATGTTGCCTTAACGGAATCCTTTCGATGATCCGGAACTTCTTCATTGAGCCGGATTTTGCAATTGTCATATACTTTCTAAGCCGGAAATTTTTCGACGGCCTTTAAATTTTCATGAATATACTTGATAGCCTCCGGGACCGGTTATCTTTCCTCCATCGTCTGGGTTTCTTAAATTTGCTTGGCGGCAAGATTTCTTTGAGTCATGTCATCAGTAGCCCCGAGTCTCAAGGTGACTCGAAGAGTTGGCTTGAGATTCTCCATATTTGACCGTGATATAAACTCGCATAACTTGAATATCATTGGTGTTGATAGCATGATGTGAATCCACGTAAGATTGAGGTGATGCGGCGGGTTATAAATGATCCCGTATGAGCCGTGTCAAGACTCTCGCCAATGGTTCCTTCCAACTGGCGATTTGAAGTTAACCAAACTGTAGTGACGGCGACTTGTGCACCTGCCCATTGAACCATCCAGTGCAAACGGCGGTTGATAATAATGTCAGGACCCCGACTCAATGTCACAACAATCTAGCCTGTAACACCTCATATCACTTTGCGGCCTCACGCACGGTATTCCACGGGTGTCGCCTTACCTTTGCCCGGAGCCGTTTGCGCCTTTTGGCACACGTATATGATAGTGTCGCTAGCATCAGTATGATAAGGAGCCCGGGCTGACATGGCTAGTCGTAAACCCAAAGTGGCACAAACTTACAGGGACAGCATCCATGACCCAAAGATCGAACGTGTCGGCCATCACGAGTGAATCCAGTCAGTAAGCTTCGGGCTAGCAGACTACGGTGAACCGGGCTGTGAAGGGCTAACAGACTCGGTATTCATCGCGTGACATTTCCCGAAGGACAGATACAGAACGAAGAAGGACACATGCCGGCC
This sequence comes from Aegilops speltoides, assembly GCA_021437245.1. Classification (NCBI taxonomy): domain Eukaryota; kingdom Viridiplantae; phylum Streptophyta; class Magnoliopsida; order Poales; family Poaceae; genus Aegilops; species Aegilops speltoides. The sequence continues at coordinate 149,790,144 of CM038142.1, forward strand.
AGCCTAAGTGTTCGGTGGAAACACTAGGAGACATTTCCGAAGAGAGGCTACCAAAGATAAACAACTAGATAGTCGGATCCCACACATACCAAGCATTTCAATAACATACACACAATATGCTCGATATGTGCAAATACAACATGGCATCACAACATGACTCTCGACTCAAGTATTTATTCAAGAGGCTCCGAGGAGCGAGATATTACAAACATAGGTCTCATGACCCAACATTCAGAGCATACAAATCAAAGCACAAGCGAAGCTAACATGTCCGAGTACGACATCTACAAGCTGAAAAAGGCTTAGAGCCCGACTATCTACGAGATCTGCCGAGGGCACAAGATCGTAGCTGAGGTAACAAGCTAAGCGTCAAGTCCACGCGGAACTACTAGCGAGGCCAAGTCTCTGCAAAAACATAAAATAGGCAAACGTGAGTACAAATGTACCCAAAGAAGACATACATCGTAACTAAGTACATATGCATCATTATCAACAAAGGGATGGTGGGGTTTAAGCTGCAACAAGCCAGCTTTGACTCGGTGGCTATCCTGAACTACATTGCAAGTAACTCTTTTGAGGTGGCGCACACGAGTCCACATATTCACCATATCAATACTCCACTATGGATCCGCTCCCGTCTCCCTACAAGAACGCCATCCATAGCACTCACGCTTATCTTGCATATTTTAGAGTATCCACTTTCATTTGTCTATGAACTATGCAAGGGGTCCAAGTTTCCATATCCGAGGAATCCGGCTATTCGAATAGATAATGATAACCCGCAGAGGTGTACTTCTTCACACACGCCTCACCACTTATCGCCTCAGACACGTCATGTACCTCGGCAACCTTCAAGCGGAAGCCGGCGAGGGAGTCGGCCACGACCTACCTAAACACTCAAGTCTCTCGTCCGTGTTCATTGCCTATTGGGTTTCATCCGCAAGGAGATCCGCGGGGTGTCGCCACGGCCCCAAGCGATGTGTGCGGGGTTCCCGAGCCCACCATCCGGTGCCACTCGGTACACCAGGCCATGTGTGCCTAGTCATCCCAAGCCCACCTGCCGGGTGCCACTTGGTAGAAAAATAGCACTACCTACAAACACCAGAAACTAGTTCAACTCCTGGACAGAGAACAAGGGTGATTAAGAAGCCGAGAGAGTCAATTAAGGATCCCAATGTGTGGTAGTAGCTGTTCATGGATCACAAACACGAACTCAGTTCGAGGGCGGCTGCAATGAGACAACCCACCATGTACTCCTACATGGCCTCTCACCGCTACCTTTACCAAATCGTGTTCACACACTTAGCTCACATCTGATGGGACATGTTCACACACCTCGATTCATTCCCGATGAATCGGACTGACTCAACTCTAAGCAAGAGCGGGCATGACAAACAAGCATGTATGAGTAGGCACAACAAGGCTCAAACAACTCCTACTCATGCTAGTGGGTTTCATCTATTCTTGTGGAATGACAGTCATGCAAAGGATAAAGGGTTCACTACCGCAGCAAGTATGAGATGAACCGTTGTTGTCCTAATGCGATAAAATATAGAGAAGCGAGAGGGTGGGATTTTATCGGAATGAACAAGGGGGTTTTGCTTGCCTAGCACTTCTGAAGATAATATAGTTCTTCATCGGTGTCATCGAACTCGTCGTCGAAACCACGTCTATCGAGAGGGAACAATTACCGGCAAACAAAGAGGGACACAATCAATGCAATGCAACAAATATGATGCATGATAATGTCATGACAATATGTTGTTGATTGAGCTAATGCAACTAGCAACCATATTAAATGAAGTTGGTTTGAATCCAAGATTCAAATTCAAACTCCATATGTGGATATTTACATGCCATTCATATGATTTGTGCTATACAGCAGCTATAAGTTGTTCTAACATGCATGAAAATGGTACAGATGGATAGGTTGGATTTTTCTGATCATTTTTCATATATAAATTATTTCATTTGGAGTTACGGTTGAATTTCTATGAATTTTAGAAGTTTTGGTTATTTTCTGGAATTTCCTATATAAAAATAAATCCAGAAAATAAATTACTGCGTCAGCCTGACATCATCATGACGTCAGCAGGTCAACAGGCGCCTCGAGTCAAACGACCATGGGGTCCATCGGTCGATGACTCGAGGCTGGCTTGAGTGAATGGCAGTGGGACCGGTCAAGCCGATCGGGCGAGTCAAAGGCGACACGTGGGGTCGATAAACATTAGCACTAATCCAGCGAAAAATTAAACTAACCTAATTAAGCTCGGGGCCCACATGGCGGTGGCTCATGGGGGTGCTTATAGTGGTCATTAGCACTAACTAACCGGGCGCCACGTCGGTGGTGACGCTTGGCGACCACAAAGGCGGCGAAACTTCACGGAGTTGGTTGGCGGCGCTTGAGTCATGCCTTGGCGGTGTTGAGGGCATCTACGCAGAGTGGAACTCGCAAGATCCAACGGTGCAAGCGGCAGACTGCTGGGCGGCCGGAAACGACGACGGCGTCGAGGTCGTGGCGATCGAGCTCAAGGCGTCGGATTCGACGCCACACGTAGCGGAAGGACAAGCGATTTGCACCTCACGGACTCTACGCGTGCTCACGAACCCAACGGAACACCCACGGACCAATAGGTCACCGGAGCTTCGTCGGCGGCGAGGTCGTGCGGCGGCGCACTCTCGGCCTTAGCGGAAACAATGGCTCTGGCGAGAACTAGGCCCGTAATTAGGGGAAAAGGTGCAGGGCTCACAGAGATCACGATGAGGCGGTCGGCGTGCTCGGGAAGGCCTGGGCGACGGACGGCGACGGCGATCTCCGCGGCAAGCTTAAACGAGGTCGAGGGCGGCGATACGGGCTTCTGCGTCGTGTTCGTTGGCGGAGAGCTTGAAGCGACGCTGCGGGCCGATGGATCGTCGGGGAGGCGAGGAGGTGGCTCGGCGGTGGCAGCGAACGGCGGCGGTCGCTCTCGGATCGTCTGAGAGAGAGAACGAGGAGGGGAAATGGTCGAGAGAGAGAGAGGGTGCAGGGGGGTGTCGTGGCGTCTCCACGCAGACGAGCTCGAAGGGAGGCCGCCCAAGACAAGCAGAGGTGGAAACCTCGGTAGCGTCTTGTGGCGACTGGCGTCGTCCTCTGGCAGAGCTAGGAGATGGAGCGAGAAGGCCGGTGGGCTGGGCAGCAGCAGTGAGGCCAGTGAGTCTCTCTTTCTGCTTTTAATTTTTGTTCTGTTTCTCTTTTTATTTTATTTTGCCACTGTTTTCAAATTCAAAAATAATTTCAAACAGTGCCAAGACATTCTGAAATATTTTATGTTACCTCTCTAGACTATTCCAAAAGTACATAAAACATTTCAAAGTATTTGAAAATATACTCATTATATATTATGAATATATCCCCAAATTCAATTAGATTATTGATTTAAATTCAGAGACCAAATAATTCCTTAAAAATGTTCCAGAATTTTGGTTTGATATATAACTCTTGCCAAAATTCACAAAACTATTTTTAGGGCATTTTGGATTCACAGAATGCAATTTAAAGGGTGCTTGCCCTTCTTTTAATTAGATTTCTGAGGTTTCAACAATCCTCAATTCAAGTTTCAGAATATAGACATGATGCACACATGAAGCTAGCCTAGTGCAATACCAGAAGCTAGGGATGTGACAACTCGCCCCCACTAAACAAGAATCTCGCCCCGAGATTCAAGACGTGAGGTAAGAGGACAAAGGGGACACAAACTAACATAATCTTCATGATCCAATTGCTCTTCTCGAAGATGTTGATTCATTGCTTCAAATTGATCTTGATGTCTTTGCTTTCGAGATCTTCATCCAACTCGATGAAGTCAGAAGAAACTCTATCGAAACAGATCATTGAAACTCTCCATACCAGGCTAAGGCAATTCACAGTCGATCATTTGAAGGAGTCCGAGAGAATGGCATTCTCGGGCCAGAATGGATGATGTGGATTACCTTGTTGAAAACAACACAAGGGATGATTTTAGTAACTAGGGAGAAGCTCAACAGTAGAGGGTGAGTCCACTGTTTTGAAAAGTTATAGCATAACCAAGGAAATTGAGAGCAATCCTAGTTAGTGCCGATGACAGCACCTAGCGCTTGTGCGTGCTCTCAGGAACTTGAGCATTTCCATAATCATCAAGGTTCTACCAACATCCGTGTCAGGGATGCTGACAACACAACATACTACCATGATGAGTAGCGATGGACGATGCAGATGCAAAGGAAGATAACACTTTCTCAGATTTCACCTTAGCGAGGCCAAGGGGACGAAATCTGGACGATCGACCGAGAGACATTTAGCACTCCGCTTCTAATGTTCTCCTTGATGTACTAGCGTAACCATTCATAGATATGGTTTGATATCTAGAACATCAAGTAAAAGGTCGGACTTCGGGAGCTCAAGAATCCATAAGGAACAATTGTTGGAGTAAATCCTACGAAATCCTCATGGGGAGGTGGCCAACTTTCTCAAACAAGATACTACAATAATAGGTCTTCCGGTTGGGTGTGTTGGCCACGACATCCACTTTACCGGTTATCGAGAGACCAATATTATAGTTCTTGGGAAATGTCCCAACCATCATCTCTGCCTGAGATTCAGATCTGGTTGGTGTCAGAATATTCCAGACTCATCAAATCTAGAAATAAGAATGAAAGTTTGCAACACAAATCGACGAGACGACGTTGTGAGATTCTCGGGAAATGGACTACGGTAGTAAGCTCCAAAATATGAGCTGGTTCTGCTACAAACATGTGAACACATTGTCCGAGACAAGCATGACCACACAGTAGTCTTATAATAAAACACTACCGAGCTCCGGTGGGGAACCATCATCGAGGATATCGAAGTCCTTGCATAGGGTATACCCTTAAGAAGGAGCTTCTTCTCCTTGAACAAATCAATCAGTGGCTTGGTGTGCTAGGGATGCAAATAGAATGAAGGTTGCGAGCCTGTCAAACCATAGCATACTTCGCACATGCATGGTGACTTGAGATGGTTCGGAGGAGGCAACATTGACTTTCTCGAATTCACGGCGCAACTTGCATCAAATGCACATAAATTAGAGGAGGTCACTTCTTCATCCGAACATTTGCTTCATGCACGGGACATGAAGATAATGCTTATAAAGTTTCCAACACTAGCTTAATGTTCAACAAGATTATGGAGAAGATAAGGATGTTGTCGATGGGCTCAACAACAGTTCATCCCGGTTTCCATATAAATGGAATTCCATAACTATGTGAACAAGGTGATAGTATTGGTCGGACCCAAAAGACATAATGGTGTATGCTCGAGGAAAATCCACGAGTAAGACAACATTATGAACATCGTTGGTTCTGATTTGATTTGGGAATAACCCACACTCAAATCAAAGTTTGGGCAAGACAATAGATCCAACAACTGGTCTCGGGGATCAATTGATGAAGACAACATCTTTCTTCAACACACACAAGATATCCCTTAACATGAACTAAGTCAGGCAAGCTTTTATCTTCCAACTCTCCAAGTTGTTGTTTAGCTTGACCAACCAGCTCAGGGGTATCCAACACAGATTCTTGGAGAAAGGGTGGTTTCGAAACCCAACTTGATCACGAACTCAACATAGCGGTCAGGGGACAACCTGGTGACACTTCCGAGAAGATATTCGAAAAATCACGAACCACCGATATGTTACTAAGCTCGAGAACAACCTTTCTTTTCAGGGCAAGACGATATGACCAGAAGAGCGAGGGATTGGCACAATCCTAACTCATTGATCGAGGAGTGCACCAGGAGAATGGACTAGGTAGCACGACCAATCTTAGAATGATGATTCAAAACCCAACACGCTAAGAATGAGAATATTGTCCATTTACTACCAAGCAACTAGTTGCTAGGCGTATTGATTTCACACATCACTATTCACTTGTCGGCATTCCGGTTACAATAACACGGAACCCGAGGAATCAACAATGATGGAAAGAAGTATTACTGCGTCAAGAATTCATAGGATGACATTCTTGATATAAAGATGGTAATACTCCAAGATAGAACGGAGCAAAAGCTAGATTAGCAATTTGTTCTGCGGAGTACAACTGCTTTGACCCAATCCTAGAAATGGACAAGGTACTGGAGTTTGTTTCTCCTAGTCATTCCGGAATAGAATGGCTTGATGGACCACAAGAATAATAGGCATCGATAACACGAATGCACGCCATAACCCTAGCTATCAACTGATAGACAAGGATCGGAATACAACTACAGAGGGACAACTCAAAGGAACATATATTTTTCTGAGTTGTGGATGCATAGGTTAGTATGTCGAACAAGTTCAACATATTTCTTCCGAATAACCCATGCTGAAGGTAGAACTGGCAGATTCACAATATAGAATGGAGAACTCATCAAGAGCACTCTCGTTGTGATCTTTTGGTTCAAAAGAACTCCTGCCAAGAATGGTTCATGGTATTTGGAAGAAGGAAATACCACGGACCTCGAGGACTATCGCAAGGGTTACTAATATCCTAAAGGGACTAGCAAACACTATCAACACGAGGTAGGTAGAGTGAATCTCGGGTTTAAAACCCAGGAGTAGAATACTTACTACTAAATGGCATCACGGGATGCTTTCAAGAATGGTGGCCAAAATCATCACACCGGGAACACAAAACATGGCTAGATTACTAGATGATCCCCTAAGACACCTAGGGTCATAATAATAATTCCAACATATATGTCGAGGCAATAGAATACCTCAACTTAGCAATTGGTGTGATTAACCTGGCCCAAAGGAACATCAAGACCAGAGGGAAAGGATTTGCAAGTGCATCAGATTATTTAGAAACCTGGGATGACTCGGACAGCATAACGGCTATAAATGCCCAAAAGATTGGAGACATGCTACAAAAATGGTGGCATAGCCACTCAGAAGCACAATATCAAGGTTTCGAGATCAACAATTAACATACGGAAGTAGTAGGAACTTAACTGAGGCTTGAAACCAACAATCCTATAAGTCTACGGATTAGTAACGCGTGATCCTAACAGAAAGAAGAGAAGGCCTAGTTCCTTAACCCCGTAGGAAAAGATAAGATGACTCAGATCAGAAGGGCATAAGGTAAAGGAGTAAAAAGAACCTTACGTTCCATCCCACAATCAATTCCCTTATATAACTAAAGAATTTCTAGACTCAACTTCGACCAGTTTGGCTTGGTAATCCTACAGGCAGTCAAGCTCTAATACCAAAGCTATCAGGACCCCGACTCAATGTCACAACAATCTAGCCTGTAACACCTCATATCACTTTGCGGCCTCACGCACGGTATTCCACGGGTGTCGCCTTACCTTTGCCCGGAGCCGTTTGCGCCTTTTGGCACACGTATATGATAGTGTCGCTAGCATCAATATGATAAGGAGCCCGGTGACATGGCTAGTCGTAAACCCAAAGTGGCACAAACTTACAGGACAGCATCCATGACCCAAAGATCGAACGTGTCGGTCATCGCGAGTGAATCCAGTCAGTAGACTGGGCTAGCAGGACTCCGTGAACTGGCTGTAGCGGCTAACAGGACTCGGTATTCATCGCGTGACATTTCCGAAGGGATGACCAGAACGAAGAAGGACACATGCCGGCCAGCCTAAGTGTTCCGGTGGAAACACTAGGAGACATTTCCCGGTAAGAGAGGCTACCAAAGATAAACAACTAGATAGTCAGATCCCACACATACCAAGCATTTCAATAACATACACACAATATGCTCGATATGTGCAAATACAACATGGCATCACAACATGACTCTACGACTCAAGTATTTATTCAGTAGGCTCCGAGGAGCGAGATATTACAAACATAGGTCTCATGACCCAACATTCAGAGCATACAAATCAAAGCACAAGCGAAGCTAACATGTCCGAAAGTACGACATCTACAACTGAAAAAGGCTTAGAGCCCGACTATCTACGAGATCTGCCGAGGGCACAAGATCGTGGTGAGGTAACAAGCTAAGCGTCAAGTCCACACGGAACTACTAGCGAGATCAAGTCTCTCTCGCAAAAACATAAAATAGGCAAACGTGAGTACAAATGTACCCAAAGAAGACTTACATCAGAACTAACTACATATGCATCATTATCAACAAAGGGGATGGTGGGGTTTAAGCTGCAGACAAGCCAGCTTTGACTCGGTGGCTATCTGAACTACATCGCAAGTAACTCTTTTGAGGTGGCGCACACGAGTCCACATATTCACCATATCAATACTCCACTATGGATCCGCTCCGTCTCCCTACAAGAACGCCATCCATAGCACTCACGCTTATCTTGCGTATTTTAGAGTATCCACTTTCATTTGTCTATGAACTATGCAAGGGGTCCAAGTTTCCATATCCGAGGAATCGGCTATTGAATAGATAATGATAACCTGCAGGGTGTACTTCTTCACACACGCTCTCGCCACTTATCGCCTCAGACATCGTCATGTACCTCGGCAACCTTCAAGCGGAAGCCCGGCGAGGGAGTCGGCCACAACCTACCTAAACACTCAAGTCTCTCGTCCGGGTTTATCGCCTATTCGGGTTTCATCCGCAAGGAGATCCGCCGGGTGTCGCCACGCCCCAAACGATGTGTGCGGGGTTCCCGAGCCCACCATCCGGTGCCACTCGGTACACCAGGCCACGTGTGCCTAGTCTGTCCCAAGCCCACCACAGCCGGGTGCCACTTGGTAGAAAAATAGCACTACCTACAAACACGAAACTAGTTGCAACTCCTGGACAGAGAACAAGGGTGATTAAGAAGCCGAGAGAGTCAATTAAGGACCCCAATGTGTGGTAGTAGCTGTTCATGGATCACAAACACAGAACTCAGTTCCTGAGGACGGCTGCAATGAGACAACCCACCATGTACTCCTACATGGCCTCTCACCGCTACCTTTACCAAATCGTGTTCACACACTTAGCTCACATCTGAGAGGACATGTTCACACACCTCTGATTCATTCCCGATGAATCAGACCTGACTCAACTCTAAGCAGTAGCAGGCATGACAAACAAGCATGTATGAGTAGGCACAACAAGGCTGCTAGTGGGTTTCATCTATTTACTGTGGAATGACAGGTCATGCAAAGGATAAAGGGGTTCAGCTACCGCAGCAAGTAACAGATGAACCGTTGTTGTCCTAATGCATTAAAATAGAGCAGAAGCGAGAGGGTGGGATTTTATCGGAATGAACAAGGGGGTTTTGCTTGCCTGGCACTTCTGAAGATAATATAGTTCTTCATCGGTGTCATCGAACTCGTCGTCGAAACCACGTCTATCGAGAGGGAACAATTACCGGCAAACAAAGAGGGACACAATCAATGCAATGCAACAAATATGATGCATGATAATGTCATGACAATATGTTGTTGATTGAGCTAATGCAACTAGCAACCATATTAAATGAAGTTGGTTTGAATCCAAGATTCAAATTCAAACTCCATATGTGGATATTTACATGCCATTCATATGATTTGTGCTATACAGCAGCTATAAGTTGTTCTAACATGCATGAAAATGGTACAGATGGATAGGTTGGATTTTTCTGATCATTTTCATATATAAATTATTTCATTTGGAGTTACGGTTGAATTTCTATGAATTTTAGAAGTTTTGGTTATTTTACGGAATTTCCTATATAAAATAAATCCGGAAAATAAATTATGCGTCGACCGACATCATCATGACGTCAGCAGGTCAACAGGCGCCTCGAGTCAAACTGACCAGTGGGGTCCAGCGTCGATGACTCGAGGCTGGCTTGAGTGAATGGCAGGTGGGACCGGTCAACGCCGATCGGGCGAGTCAAAGCCGACACGTGGGGTCGACAAAGATTAGCACTAATCCAATGAAAAATTAAACTAACCTAATTAAGCTCAGGGCCCACATGGCGGTGGCTCATGGGGGTGCTTATAGTGGTCATTAGCACTAACTAACCGGCGCCACGTCGTGGTGGACGCCGGCGACCAAAGCAATGGTGAAGCTTCGCCGGAGTTGGTCGGCGGCGCTTCTGAGCCGCGCGGTTGGTATGTTGAGGGCATCTCTGAGTGGAACTCACAAGATCCAACGGTGCAAGCAAAGACTCTTTGGGCGGCCGGAAACGACAGCGGCGCCGAGGTCGGCGATCGGCCGAGTTTCAAGGCGTCGGATTCGACGCCACATCGCTGGAAGGACAAGCGGTTTGCACCTACGGACTCTCTGGCGTGCTCACGAACCCAACGGAAACACCCACGGGACCAATAGGTCGCGGAGCTTCGTCGGCGACGAGGTCGGCGGCGGCGCACTCTCGGCCTTAGCGGAAGCAAAGGTTCTGGCGAGAACTAGGCCACGTAATTAGGGAAAAGGTGCAGGGCTCACGGAGATCACGATGAGGCGGTCGGCGTGCTCGGGAAGGCCTGGGCGACGGACGGCGACGGCGATCTCCGCGTCAAGCTTCAACGAGGTCGAGGGCGGCGATACGGGCTTCTGCGTCGTGTTCGTTGGCGGAGAGCTTGTAGCGGCAGCTGCGGGGCCGATGGATCGTCGAGGCGCGAGGTGGCTCAGTAGCGGTGGCAAATAACGGCGGTGGCGGTCGCTCTCGGATCGTCGAGAGAGAGAACAGAGGAGGAGAAATGGTCGAGAGAGAGAGAGAGTGCAGGGGTGTCGTCGGCGTCTCCACGCAGCAGACGAGCTCGGGGAGGCCGCAAACCGGGCGGGAGGTGGAAACCTCGGTAGCGTCTTGTGGGCGACACGGCGTCGTCCTCTGGCAGAGCTAGGAGATGATCGCGAAGGCCAAAGTGGGCTGGGCAGTAGCAGTGAGGCCCAGTGAGTCTCTCTTTCTGCTTTTAATTTTTGTTCATTTCTCTTTTTATTTTATTTTGCCACTGCTTTCAAATTCAAAATAATTTCAAAGCAGTGCCAAGACATTCTGAAATATTTTATGTTACCTCTCTAGACTATTCCAAAAGTACATAAAACATTTCAAAGTATTTGAAAATATACTCATTATATATTATGAATATATCCCCAAATTCAATTAGATTATTGATTTAAATTCAGAGACCAAATAATTCCTTAAAAATGTTCCGAATTTTGGTTTGATATATAACTCTTGCCAAAATTCACAAAACTATTTTTAGGGCATTTTGGATTCACAGAATGCAATTTAAAGGGTGCTTGCCCTTCTTTTAATTAGATTTCTGAGGTTTCAACAATCCTCAATTCAAGTTTCAGAATATAGACATGATGCACACATGAAGCTAGCCTAGTGCAATACCAGAAGCTAGGGATGTGACAACTAATTTGCCTCCAATTTGAAAGAAAGCCGGGCTACCCAAGCTGTGACTTGCTCATACTTCAATAAACATCCCATGCAGATAGGTGCGGCCCGGTATGTTGATGTAGACCAGGCCATGAGAAATGGACGAAAAAGATGACCTCAGCATCATAGGCGGCTCAAACAGATGAACCGGCCACGGTGTTGTAAACCGGCGCGGACGGGCGAGTTAACTACGCCGTTTTGACGTAGTGAACAATTGTCCTGCATCAACAATATTGCAGACCAAGGCAAAGATAAACTGCTCCTTGACAAAAATAATATGTGCCAATAAAATATATTTTAGATGAATATCACCTGATGTGCCAGACCGAAAATAATCCGCCATGAAATTGATGATCGCTAGGCGGATTTGAAGTCGCTCACGGGTGAACCGGCCGCGGCGTGGTAAACCGGTGCGGACGGGTGAATCGGCCGTGATGTCTGTAAGCTGGCACGGACATGCGAGTTGTCCGTGGCGTTTGTAAAGCGGTGCGGACGGGCGAGTCGGCTGGCGCATTGATGTAAACCGGCACGGTCGCGAGAGATGGCCACGGCATTGTAAGCCTGTGCCGGAGCCCGTTGAGTAACGGCGACCACCTGATTTATTTAGACGACAGCTCCATATGCAGACCCGGCGCCTCATAGTATTTAACCAGATTTGTTGAGCGGCATTGTTTTTGTCTTTTATCTGCAACTGCTGGAGTGTGGTCCGTTTATCTGCCGTCTAAACTGACGGATGATGCTGAAATTTGTAAAATGGCTGGCATTTTTGTACTGATGATAAAAAATAGCAGACGGCAGTGTTATCTTAATCCCCTGATGAATAGCATCAAGTGTCACTTAGAGCCGGTCAAAACCCAATGATTTTCTGCATGGCAGCTTTTGCGTAAGTACTGACGGTCCTCCGCCTTGCTCCTCATGTAATCTTGTCATCTCATGGAGCCACGGGTTGAACCGTTCAAAGCAGCGGAGCACGAGTCCGCAGAAGTGCCTGCTTCCGGGTCATGGCTGGATCAAATTGACTCATGGCATGTCCTTCTCCAAGTCAGAGGCGCTTGGCGGAAGCGCGCGGCAACTGCCCCAGCCGGCGGGTCAGCGGGGCGGTTTGAGGCGCTCGTCGACGCGAATCGGAAGCGGCAGCTCAAGCAGGAGTGACGACTTGGCGCGGCTGCGACGCTCGGCAGAAGTAGTCTGAGGCAGAGGTGAGCACGGTGGCTCTGCGGTTTTGCGGAACCAGAGGCGATTTGACTTGACAGAGGCAACTCCAGGCGGCGTCTTTCAGGCGAGGCCGGAGAACCGGAGAGGCGGTAACTCGGCGGAGCGCCGAGCGGCTGCTTGAAGAAAACGCAGGGTTGGTGACTCGCGATGGTGAAAACTCCACGCGGCGGCTCTGGACGCGGCCGGTAGTGGTGCAAGGCGGCTTGCAACGGCGGGCCACAATAGCGGGTTGGAAGCATTGGTGGAGGCAGTGGCTGGTTTAGCGCAGGCACACAGAGCAGGAGGTGAGGGCAGGTTAACACGGCGCTTTGGCAAAGCAGAGGCGAGGTAGCTGGGTAGTAGCAGAGGCAGACCGGGGCGGCCGGCGTTTGATGGCTTGCGGAGCGCCTGCGGCCGCATCAGCAGAGGCGGGCTGGCGCAGGGTGAGGCCTGGGCAGAGGCAAAGACCACCACGGCTCGGATGGGCAGAGGCTAGGGCGTCGCAAAGCAGGGGCAGAATCGGCGCCCGCGTCCATACCGAATTGTAGTTGACTTGGCAACCCCACGCCCTTTTCCTTTCTTTGGTTACCTTCTCTGATCCAACTTCATACTGCTCACTGATTGGCTTTGCAAAAAACTAGTAGTACTTGGTAGCTTCGCTGGAAGGCCTGATGTAGTGATGATGGTTGTACTATTTGATGACTAGTATTTTGACTCGTTCTGGTCTTCATGATAAAAAATAATAGCGACGGATCGCTGTTTCGCCTGGCTGATGCTTTACAACAAAAAAAGTAGCAGCCGCTGCCAGTTGATACCCTCGGGACTTGAAAACGCCGGTGAACAGCTGCAACACAACTACGGCGGATTTGACTGTCGCTTGCCATATAATAATTGGACCCGACCACTGATTCTGCAAATTCTTTAAGCTTTGTGGACTCCCAATATGCCGATTTCAGAGAAAAAACTCCGACCAATCTCGGCGGATCAAAGTGATCGGATAAACCGTCAGACGGTAGCAACGAACAAACCGTAAACCTAACTGCTTTTGACTTTGGACAAATCGTGTATTTTGTCGCTCTGACTGTTTGATATCGAAACAATATAACTCCTTCGTCGGTGACTCTTCTTCATCTTGAAAAAATTACAAACTTCTCGAACCTTTGAAAAGATCCCTCCAAGAACTCAACACCATCGATGCGCAGTTCCCACGGTGGCGCCTAACCGTCGTGGAATTGTCGCCAGATGTCATAGTGTCGGGACTTAGTCATGGCGCCAACGATCTATGTGGTAGCTTGAGAGGGTTGAATGGGACGAGAGACGCAGGCGGATCAACACGCAAGACAAGGGTTTAGACGACTTGGCCCCGGAAACATCATCCGGTAATAACCCTACATGCTGTTTGAGACTAGGTCTCATTATGATCACGAGGGAGTCGCCGTAAACCGGCTCTCCTCTTTGTGTCTAGCCCTAAGATTATTACTTGTAACTTCTAACTTGTCCCTCTTTAGTAGCCCCCCCTCCTTATATATGTTGAAGGGCGGTTTACATGTGGAGTCCTATTAGGATTAGGACTAGTCTATCTCTAATACAAACCGGATACAAGTCCCGGTCTTAACTCTTTGTAAGGCAAATATTCCTTTCCTATTAAACCGCCCACAATAGTTGAACCGCCTACGGGCCTTGGGCCTTGTCATCCGTCTGTCTCCGCCCAGATTCTGAATGAGTCAGTAAACCATCTAGTCATGCAGGTGTCGCGGTGAATAGCCAAGTCCGGCCGGTTTATCCTTCCGGCCGGTTTACACCGCGGGGCATATCCCCGACACTTGGCACAATGTATTTTCCATTCATGACGACAAAATCGTCCTCTTCATCATCCAACCTAATTGACTGGTTGGAGCTTGAGCCATCATTTCTCTTCTTGCAGGACTTGAGATCGGCCACAAGTTGGTTCCACTTCGGCTTGCCATTCAATATGATCCAACAATGGCTAAAAGCAAACGACTTCTTCTCTACCTCGTGATACAAAGTGTCTGCCATCGCCATCCAGCAAACAACATATGTATGAGCACAAGAATGCAAACACTAGAAGCATATGGAAATGACGACAAGATGAAGCGGTTGAGCTTACATGAGTTGCCACTCTCATCCCACTTTGAGGGCGTTTGGTCACTTATGAGTTGTACCCGACATAGTTGTTCACTTCCCCTTGAATGATCCCCCAATGATGTTGGAGAGATGCCACATTGCGAGTGGTCACGATAGGATGCGGCTCCACATACTCCTTATGTTCATGATACTCCTTCCAAACTTTCTCCCAATACTTATTCCCCTTTTGCTCGGTGCCGCATATCGGATCCATCGTTGTGGCCAACCAAGCTTTTGAAGGAAATATGCCCTAGAGGCAATAATAAAGTTATTATTTATTTCCTTATTTCATGATAAATGTTTATCATTCATGCTAGAATTGTATTAACCGGAAACATGATACATGTGTGAATGCATAGACAAACAATATGTCACTAGTATGCCTCTACTAGACTAGCTTGTTAATCAAAGATGGTTATGTTTCCTAACCATGAACAAAGAGTTGTTATTTGATTAACAAGGTCACATCATTAGTAGAATGATCGATTGACATGACCCATTCCATTAGCTTAGCACACGATCGTTTAGTATGTTGCTACTGCTTTTATCCATGACTTATACATGTTCCTCGTAACTATGAGATTATGCAACTCCGTTTACGGAGGAACACTTTGGTGCTACCAAGCGTCACAACGAATCGGGTGATTATAAAGGAGTACTACAGTGTCTCCAAAGGCGGATGTTGGGTTGGCGTATTTGAGATTAGGTTTTGTCACTCCGATTGTCGGAGAGGTATCTCTAGGCCCTCTCGGTAATACACATCATGAAGCCTTGCAAGCATTACAACTAATGAGTTAGCTGTGAGATGATGTATTACGAGCGAGTAAAGAGACTTGCGGTAACGAGATTGAACTAGGTATTGGATACCGACGATCTAATCTCGGGCAAGTAACATACCGATGACAAAGGAACAACGTATGTTGTTATGCGGTCGACCGATAAAGATCTTCAGTAGAATATGTAGGAACCAATCTGGGCATCCAGTCCCGCTATTGGTTATTGACGGAGGCGTGTCTCGGTCATGTCTACATTGTTCTCGAACCGTAGGGTCCATGCGCTTAAAGTTTCGATGATGGTTATATTATGAGTTTGTGTATTTTGATGTACCGAAGAAGTTGAGTCCGGATGTGATCACGGACATGACGAGGAGTCTCAAAATGGTCGAGACATAAAGATTGATATATTGGAAGCCTATATTTGGAGTTGAATGGTTAGGGTGAAATCGGATTTTCTTAGAACACCGGGGTTCGGAACCCTCCGGGGTTAATGGGCCTTAGTGGGCCATGAGGGAAAGGAAGAGGGGCGGCCGGGGCAGGCCGCGCGCCCTCCCCTAGTCCGAATAGGACAGGAGGAGGCGGCGCCCCCTCCTCTTCTCCTTCCCCAATCCTACTCCAACTAGGAAGGGGGAGTCCTACTCGGTGGGAGTAGGACTCCTCAGCGCCTCCCTTGGGCGGCCGCACCTCCCCTTGCTCCTTTATATACGAGGCGGGGGCACCCTAGAACACACAAGTTTGATCTACGGATCGTTCCTTAGCCGTGTGCGGTGCCCCTTCCACCATATTCCACCTCGGTCATATCGTCATGAAGCTTAGCGAAGCTCGCGCAGTAGAACATCAAGATCGCCACCACGCCGTCGTCTTGTGGAACTCTCCCTCGACACTCGGCTGGATCGGTGTACGAGGGGCGTCATCGAGCTGTACGTGTGTCAAGAACTGGGCGCCGGAGAATGCGGTTGGGATCGGTCGGATCGCGAGGAGAACGCGTCGACTACTTCCTCTACGTTGTGATTGCTTCCGCCGGTCTCACGAGGGTGCGAGACAACACTCCCTCTCGTTGCTATACATCACCATGATCTTGCGTGTGCGTAGGAAATTTTTGAAATTACTACGTTCCCCAACAAATGGCATCCGAGCCTAGGTTTTTATGGTTGGATGTTTTGCACGAGTAGAACACAAGTGAGTTGTGGGCGATACAAGTCATACTACCTACCGACATGTCATACTTTGGTTCAGCGGTATTGTGAGATGAAGCGGCCGGACCGACATTACGCGACGCTTACGCGAGACTGGTTTCACCGCCTCTGAGCACTCGTTGCTTAAAGGTGATTGGCGGGTGTCTGTCTCTCTCACTTTAGTTGAACCGAGTGTGGCTCGCCCGGTCCTTGAGAAGGTTAAGCGGAGTCTATTTGACAAAGTATCGTTGTGGTTTTGATGCGAGGTGAGATTGGTTCTTGCTTAAGCCCGTAGCAGCCACGTAAAATTTGCAACAACAAAGTAGAGGACGTCTAACTTGTTTTTGCAGGGCATGTTGTGATGTGATATGGTCAAGGCGTGATGCTATATTTTATTGTATGAGATGATCATGTTTTGTAACGAAGTTATCGGCAATCGGCTGGAGCCATATGGTTGTCGCTTTATTGTATGCAATGCAATCATACTGTAATGCTTTACTTTATCACTAAGCGGTAGCGATAGTCGTAGAAGCATAAGATTGGCGAGGCGACAACGATACTACGATGGAGATCAAGGTGTCGCGCCGGTGGCGATGGTGATCATGGTGGTGCTTTGCGCAGAGATGGAGATCACGAAGCACAAGATGATGATGGCCATATCATATCACTTATATTGATTTGCATGTGATGTTTATCTTTTATGCATCTTATCTTGCTTTGATTGGCGGTAGCATTATAAGATGATCTCTCACTAAATTATCAAGAAGTGTTCTCCCGAGTATGCACCGTTGCCAAAGTTCGTCGTGCCCGGACACCACGTGATGATCGGGTGTGATAAGCTCTCGTCCATCTACAACGGGTGCAAGCCAGTTTTGCACACGCAGAATACTCGGGTTATACTTGACGAGCCTAGCATATGCAGATATGGCCTCGGAACACGGAGACCGAAAGGTCGGCGTGAATCATATAGTAGATATGATCAACATAAGATGTTCACCATTGAAAACTACTCCATTTCACGTGATGATCGGTTATGGTTTAGTTGATTTGGATCACGTGATCACTTAGATGACTAGAGGATGTCTGTCTAAGTGGGAGTTCTTAAGTAATATGATTAATTGAACTTAAATTTATCATGAACTTAGTACTGATAGTATCTTGCTTGTTTATGTTTGATTGTAGATAGATGGCTCATCTTTGTTGTTCCGTTGAATTTTAATCGTTCCTTGAGAAAGCAAAGTTGAAAGATGATGGTAGCAACTACACGGATCGGGTCCGTAACTCGAGGATTATCCTCATTCTGCCGAGAAGAGTTACGTCTGGATGCACCGCTAGGTGCAGACTCTTCGCAGAGCAACACCGGATGTTGTGAGCGTCTGGCGAGCAAAGCGATGACTACTCTATAGTTCGATGTGCCATACTTTACGGCTTAGAACGGGACTTCAACGGCGTTTTGAGCGTCATGGAGCATATGAGATGTTCCAGAGTTGAAGTTGATATTCAACAGAATGCGGATTGAGAGATATGAAGTCTCCAATAAGTTCTATAGCTGCAAGATGGAGGAGAATAGTTACATTAGTGAGCACATACTCGGAATGTGCGGGTACTATAATCACTTGACACAATTGGGAGTTAATCTTCCGGATGATTGTGTCATTGATGTAATTCTTCAATCACCGCCACCAAGCTACAAAGGCTTCGTGATGAACTATAATATGCAAGGGTTAGTAAAGACTATACCGAGCTCTTCGCAATGCTAAAGGCTGCGGAGGTAGAAATCAAGAAGGAGCATCAAGTGTTGATGGTCAATAAGACCACTAGTTTCAAGAAGAAAGGCAAAGGGAAGAAGAAAGGAACTTCAAGAAGAACAGCAAGCAAGTTCTTTGCTCGGGAGAAGAAACCCAAGTCGGACCTAAGCACGAAATCGAGTGTTTCTACCGCAAGCGATCGGTCACCGAAGCGGAACTGCCCCAAGTATTTGGCGGATAAGAAGGATGGCAAGGTGAACAAAGGTATATGTGATATACATGTTATTGATGTGTACCTTACTAGAGCTCGCATAGCACTGGGTATTTGATCTTGGTTACATTGCTAATATTTGCAACTCGAAGCAGGGACTACGGATTGCGAACACGGCAAAGGGCGAGGTGACGATGCGCGTGGGAAATGGTTCCAAAGTCGATGTGATCGCGATCGGCACGCTACCTCTACATCTACCTTGGGATTAGTTTTAGACCTAAATAATTGTTATTTGGTGCTGCGTTGAGCATGAACATTATATCTGGATCTTGTTTGATGCGAGGCGGTTATTCATTTAAATCGAGAGAATAATGGTTGTTCTATTTATATGAGTAATATCTTTTATGGTCATGCACCCTTAAAGAGTGGTCTATTTTGATGAATCTCGATAGTAGTGATACACATATTCATAATGTTGAAACCAAAAGATGCAGAGTTGATAATGATAGTGCAACTTATTTGTGCACTTGCCGTTTAGGTCATATCGATTGTAAAGCGCATGAAGAAACTCCATCTTGATGGACTTTTGGAGTCACTTGATTATGAATCACTTGGCACTTCGAACCGTGCCTCATGGGCAAGATGACTAAAACCCGTTCTCGGTACTATGGAGAGAGCAACAGATTTGTTGGAAATCATACATCTGAGATGTATGTGGTCCGATGAATGTTGAGGCTCGTGGCGGATATCGTTATTTTCTCACCTTCACAGATGACTTAAGCAGATATGGGTATATCTACTTAATGAAACATAAGTCTGAAACATTTGAAAAGTTCAAAGAATTTTAGAGTGAAGTTGAAAATCATCGTAATAAGAAAATTAAATTTCTACGATCGATCGTGGAGGTGAATATTTGAGTTCGAGTTTGGTCTACATTTGAAACAATGCGGAATAGTTTAGCAACTCACGCCACCGGAACACCACAACGTAATGGTGTGTCCGAGCGTCGTGTCGTACTTTACTAGATATGGTGCGATCTATGATGTCTCTTCTGATTTACCGCTATCGTTTTGGGGTTATGCTCTAGAGACTTCCGCATTCACCTTGAATAGAACACCGTCGAAATCCGTTGAGGCGACACCTTATGAACTATGGTTTAGCAAGAAACCAAAGTTGTCGTTTCTTAAAGTTTGGGAATGCGATGCTTATGTGAAAAACTTCAACCCGATAAGCTCGAACCCAAATCGAATGTGTCTTCATAGGATACCCAAAGGAGACAGTTGGGTACACCTTCTATCACAGATCCGAAGGCAAGACATTTGTTGCTAAGAATGGATCCTTTCTAGAGAAGGAGTTTCTCTCGAAAGAAGTGAGTGGGAGGAAAGTAGAACTTGATGAGGTAATTGTACCTTCTCCCTTACTTGAAAGTAGTTTGTCGCAGAAACGGTTTCGAGACATCCGCACCAAGTAGTGAGGAAGTTGATGATGTTGATCATGAAACTTGAGATCAAGTTACTCTGAACCCGTAGATCAACGAGTAAGATCCGCACTGAGTGGTACGGTAATCCTGTTCGGAAATCATGCTACTAGATCATGATGAACCTACGAACTATGAAGAAGCGATGGTGAGCCCAGATTCCATAAAATGGCTTGAAGCCATGAAATCGAGATGGGATCCATGTATGAAAACAAAGTATGGACTTTGGTTGACTTGCCCGAGGGTAGGCAAGCAATATAAAACAAGTGGATCTTCAAGAAGAAGACCGACGGCGACGGTAATATTATTGTCTACAAAGCTCGACTTGTCGCAAAGGGTTTCGACAAGTTCAAGGGATTGACTACGATGAGACCTTCTCACCCGTAGCGATGCTTAAGTCTGTTCGAATCATGTTAGCAATTGCCGCATTTTATGATTATGAAATTTGGCAAATGAATGTAAAGACTGCATTCTGAATGGATTTACGGAAGAAGAGTTGTATATGATGCAACCGAAGGTTTTATCGATCCAAAGGAGCTAACAAAGTGTGCAAGCTCCAGTGATCCATTTATGGACTGGTGCAAGCATCTCGGAGTTGGAATAAGCGCTTTGATAGTGTGATCAAAGCATTTGGGTTCATCTGAGACTTTTGGAGAAGCTTGTATTTACAAGAAAGTGAGTGGGAGCTCTATAGCATTTACGATATTATATGTAGATGACATATTGCTGATCGGAAATGATATAGAATTCTGGATAGCATAAAGGGATACTTGAATAAGAGTTTTCAATGAAAGACCTCGGTGAAGCTGCTTACATATTGGGCATTAAGATCTATAGAGATAGATCAAGGCGCTTAATTGGACTTTCACAAAGCACATACCTTGACAAAATTTTGAAGAAGTTCAAAATGGATCAAGCAAAGAAAGGGTTCTTGCACGTGTTACAAGGTGTGAAGTTGAGTAAGACTCAATGCCGACCACTGCAGAAGATAGAGAGAAAATGAAAGATGTTCCTATGCTTGACCATAGGCTCTATCATGTATGCAATCTTGTGTACCGGACTGATGTGTGCCTTGCTATAAGTTTAGCAGGAGGTACCAAAGTAATCCAGAGTGGATCCTTTGGACAACGGTCAAGAACATCTGAAATACGAAAAGGACTAAAGATATGTTTCTCGTATATGGAGGTGACAAAGAGCTCATCGTGGCAGTTACGTTGATGCAAGCTTTGACACCGATCCGGACGATTCAAATCACGAGACGGATCGTATTTACACTAAGCGGAGGAGCTATCGGTTGGTGCGTTCTAAACAAAGCGTCGTGGCGGGATTTACATGTGAAGCGAGTACATAGCAGCTTCGAAGCAGCTAATGAAGAGTGCGGATGAAGGAGTTCATATCCGATCTAGGTGTCATACCTAGTGCATCGGGTCAATGAAAATCTTCGTGACAATCTTTGGAGCAATTGCCTTAGCGAAGGAATCCAGATTTCACAAGAGGACCAAGCACATCAAAAGACGCTTCAATTCCATCCGGATTTAGTCCGGTGGGAGACATAGAGATTTGCAAGATACATACGGATCTGAATGTAGCAGACCGTTGACTAAGACTCTTCCACGAGCAAAACATGATCAAAACCAAGACTCCATGGGTGTTAGAATCATAACTATGTAATCTAGATTATTGACTCTAGTGCAAGTGGGAGGCTGAAGGAAATATGCCCTAGAGGCAATAATAAAGTTATTATTTATTTCCTTATTTCATGATAAATGTTTATCATTCATGCTAGAATTGTATTAACGGAAACATGATACATGTGTGAATGCATAGACAAACAATATGTCACTAGTATGCCTCTACTAGACTAGCTTGTTAATCAAAGATGGTTATGTTTCCTAACCATGAACAAAGAGTTGTTATTTGATTAACAAGGTCACATCATTAGTAGAATGATCGATTGACATGACCCATTCCATTAGCTTAGCACACGATCGTTTAGTATGTTGCTCTGCTTTTATCCATGACTTATACATGTTCACGTAACTATGAGATTATGCAACTCCGTTTACGGAGGAACACTTTGGTGCTACCAAGCGTCACTGGCGAATCGGGTGATTATAAAGGAGTACTACAGGTGTCTCCAAAGGCGATGTTGGGTTGGCGTATTTGAGATTAGGTTTTGTCACTCCGATTGTCGGAGAGGTATCTCTGGGCCTCTCGGTAATACACATCATTGAAGCCTTGCAAGCATTACAACTAATGAGTTAGCTGTGAGATGATGTATTCTGAGCGAGTAAAGAGACTTGCGCGTAACGAGATTGAACTAGGTATTGGATACCGACGATCGAATCTCGGGCAAGTAACATACCGATGACAAAGGAACAACGTATGTTGTTATGCGGTCGACCGATAAAGATCTTCGTAGAATATGTAGGAACCAATATGGGCATCCAGGTCCCGCTATTGGTTATTGACCGAGACGTGTCTCGGTCATGTCTACATTGTTCTCGAACCGTAGGGTCCGCACGCTTAAAGTTTCGATGGCGGTTATATTATGAGTTTGTGTATTTTGATGTACCAAAGAAGTTGGAGTCCGGATGTGATCACGGACATGACGAGGAGTCTCGAAATGGTCGAGACATAAAGATTGATATATTGGAAGCCTATATTTGGAGTTGGAATGGTTAGGGTGAAATCGGGATTTTCTTAGGAACAGAGGGGTTACGGAACCCTCCCGGGGTTAATGGGCCTT
Organism: Aegilops speltoides; assembly: GCA_021437245.1. Lineage (NCBI taxonomy): Eukaryota > Viridiplantae > Streptophyta > Magnoliopsida > Poales > Poaceae > Aegilops > Aegilops speltoides. The sequence goes on from CM038142.1 coordinate 149,812,945, forward strand.
AGTGGGCCATGAGGGAAAGGAAGAGGGGCGGCCGGGGCAGGCGCGCGCGCCTCCCCTAGTCCGAATAGGACAGGAGGAGGCGGCGCCCCTTCCTCTTCTCCTTCCCCAATCCTACTCCAACTAGGAAGGGGGGAGTCCTACTCGGTGGGAGTAGGACTCCTCAGCGCCTCCCTTGGGCGGCCACACCTCCCCTTGCTCCTTTATATACGAGGCAGGGGCACCCTAGAACACACAAGTTTGATCTACGGATCGTTCCTTAGCCGTGTCGGTGCCCCTTCCACCATATTCCACCTCGGTCATATCGTCATGAAGCTTAGCGAAGCTTCTGCCGATAGAACATCAAGATCGTCACCACGCTGTCGTCTTGTGGAACTCTCCCTCGACACTCGGCTGGATCGGTGTCGAGGGCGTCATCGAGCTGTCGTGTGTCAAGAACTCGGGGCGCCGAGTAATGGCGCCGGATCGGTCGGATCGCGAGGAGAACGTCGACTACTTCCTATACGTTGTGATCGCTTCGCCGGTCACGAGGGTGCGTAGACAACACTCTCCCTCTCGTTGCTATACATCACCATGATCTTGCGTGTGCGTAGGAAATTTTTTGAAATTACTACGTTCCCCAACAGTGGCATCCGAGCCTAGGTTTTTATGGTTGGATGTTTTGCACGAGTAGAACACAAGTGAGTTGTGGGCGATACAAGTCATACTACCTACCAGCATGTCATACTTTGGTTCAGCGGTATTGTGAGATGAAGCGGCCCGGACCGACATTACGCGTACGCTTACGCGAGACTGGTTTCACCGCTTCGAGCACTCGTTGCTTAAAGGTGATTGGCGGGTGTCTCTCTCTCTCACTTTAGTTGAACTGAGTGTGGCTACGCCGGTCCTTGAGAAGGTTAAAAGCGAGTCTATTTGACAAAGTATCGTTGTGGTTTTGATCGAGGTGAGATTGGTTCTTGCTTAAGCCCGTAGCAGCCACGTAAAATTTGCAACAACAAAGTAGAGGACGTCTAACTTGTTTTTGCAGGGCATGTTGTGATGTGATATGGTCAAGGCGTGATGCTATATTTTATTGTATGAGATGATCATGTTTTGTAACCGAAGTTATCGGCAATCGGCTGGAGCCATATGGTTGTCGCTTTATTGTATGCAATGCAATCATACTCAGTAATGCTTTACTTTATCACTAAGCGGTAGCGATAGTCGTAGAAGCATAAGATTGGCGAGGCGACAACGATACTACGATGGAGATCAAGGTGTCGCGCGGTGGCGATGGTGATCATGGTGGTGCTGCAGAGATGGAGATCACGAAGCACAAGATGATGATGGCCATATCATATCACTTATATTGATTTGCATGTGATGTTTATCTTTTATGCATCTTATCTTGCTTTGATTGGCGGTAGCATTATAAGATGATCTCTCACTAAATTATCAAGAAGTGTTCTCCCGAGTATGCACCGTTGCCAAAGTTCGTCGTGCCCGGACACCACGTGATGATCGGTGTGATAAGCTCTCGTCCATCTACAACGGGTGCAAGCCAGTTTTGCACATGAGAATACTCGGGTTATACTTGACAAGCCTAGCATATGCAGATATGGCCTCGGAACACGGAGACCGAAAGGTCGGCGTGAATCATATAGTAGATATGATCAACATAAGATGTTCACCATTGAAAACTACTCCATTTCACGTGATGATCGGTTATGGTTTAGTTGATTTGGATCACGTGATCACTTAGATGACTAGAGGGATGTCTGTCTAAGTGGGAGTTCTTAAGTAATATGATTAATTGAACTTAAATTTATCATGAACTTAGTACCTGATAGTATCTTGCTTGTTTATGTTTGATTGTAGATAGATGGCTCATCTTTGTTGTTCCGTTGAATTTTAATGCGTTCCTTGAGAAAGCAAAGTTGAAAGATGATGGTAGCAACTACACGGATTGGGTCCGTAACTCGAGAGATTATCCTCATTCTTTGCCTGAGAAGAGTTCGTCTGGATGCACCGCTAGGTGCGTGCTCTTCTTGCAGAGCAACACGGATGTTGTGAGCGTCTGGCGAGCAAAGCTGATGACTACTCTATAGTTCGATGTGCCATACTTTACGGCTTAGAACCGGGACTTCAACGGCGTTTTGAGCGTCATGGAGCATATGAGATGTTCCAGGAGTTGAAGTTGATATTCAACAGAATGCGGATTGAGAGATATGAAGTCTCCAATAAGTTCTATAGCTGCAAGATGGAGGAGAATAGTTACATTAGTGAGCACATACTCGTAATGTCCGGGTACTATAATCACTTGACACAATTGGGAGTTAATCTTCCGGATGATTGTGTCATTGATGTAATTCTTCAATCAACGCCACCAAGCTACAAAGGCTTCGTGATGAACTATAATATGCAAGGGTTAGTAAAGACTATACGAGCTCTTCGCAATGCTAAAGGCTGCGGAGGTAGAAATCAAGAAGGAGCATCAAGTGTTGATGGTCAATAAGACCACCTAGTTTCAAGAAGAAAGGCAAAGGGAAGAAGAAAGGAACTTCAAGAAGAACAGCAAGCAAGTTGTTGCTCAGAGAAGAAACCCAAGTCGGACCTAAGCACTGAAATCGAGTGTTCTACCGCAAGCGACTGGTCCTTTGAAGCGGAACTGCCCCAAGTATTTGGCGGATAAGAAGGATGGCAAGGTGAACAAAGGTATATGTGATATACATGTTATTGATGTGTACCTTACTAGAGCTCGCAGAGCACTGGTATTTGATCTTGGTTACATTGCTAATATTTGCAACTCGAAGCAGGACTACGGATTGCGAACACGGCAAAGGGCGAGGTGACGATGCGCGTGGGAAATGGTTCCAAAGTCGATGTGATCGCGGTCGGCACGCTACCTCTACATCTACCTTGGGATTAGTTTTAGACCTAAATAATTGTTATTTGGTGCTGCGTTGAGCATGAACATTATATCTGGATCTTGTTTGATGCGAGGCGGTTATTCATTTAAATCGAGAGAATAATGGTTGTTCTATTTATATGAGTAATATCTTTTATGGTCATGCACCCTTAAAGAGTGGTCTATTTTGATGAATCTCGATAGTAGTGATACACATATTCATAATGTTGAAACCAAAAGATGCAGAGTTGATAATGATAGTGCAACTTATTTGTGGCATTGCCGTTTAGGTCATATCGGTGTAAAGCGCATGAAGAAACTCCATCTTGATGGACTTTTGGAGTCACTTGATTATGAATCACTTGGCACTTCGAACCGTGCCTCATGGGCAAGATGACTAAAACCCGTTCTCGATACTATGGAGAGAGCAACAGATTTGTTGGAAATCATACATACAGATGTATGTGGTCCGATGAATGTTGAGGCTCGTGGCGGATATCGTTATTTTCTCACCTTCACAGATGACTTAAGCAGATATGGGTATATCTACTTAATGAAACATAAGTCTGAAACATTTGAAAAGTTCAAAGAATTTTAGAGTGAAGTTGAAAATCATCGTAATAAGAAAATTAAATTTCTACGATCGATCGTGGAGGTGAATATTTGAGTTCTGAGTTTGGTCTACATTTGAAACAATGCGGAATAGTTTAGCAACTCACGCCACCGGAACACCACAACGTAATGGTGTGTCCGACGTCGAATCGTACTTTACTAGATATGGTGCGATCTATGATGTCTCTTCTGATTTACCGCTATCGTTTTGGGGTTATGCTCTAGAGACTTCCGCATTCACACTAAATAGAACACCGTCGAAATCCGTTGAGGCGACACCTTATGAACTATGGTTTAGCAAGAAACCAAAGTTGTCGCTTCTTAAAGTTTGGGGATGCGATGCTTATGTGAAAAACTTCAACCCGATAAGCTCGAACCCAAATCGAGAAATGTGTCTTCATAGGATACCCAAAGGAGGCAGTTGGGTACACCTTCTATCACAGATCCGAAGGCAAGACATTTGTTGCTAAGAATGGATCCTTTCTAGAGAAGGAGTTTCTCTCGAAAGAAGTGAGTGGGAGGAAAGTAGAACTTGATGAGGTAATTGTACCTTCTCCCTTACTTGAAAGTAGTTTGTCGCGAAACGGTTTACGAGACATCCGCACCAAGTAGTGAGGAAGTTGATGATGTTGATCATGAAACTTGAGATCAAGTTACTACAGAACCACGTAGATCAACCGAGTAAGATCCGCACTTGAGTGGTATGCGGTAATCCATTCGGAAATCATGCTACTAGATCATGATGAACCTACGAACTATGAAGAAGCGATGGTGAGCCCAGATTCCATAAAATGGCTTGAAGCCATGAAATCGAGATGGGATCCATGTATGAAAACAAAGTATGGACTTTGGTTGACTTGCCCGAGGGTAGGCAAGCAATATAAAACAAGTGGATCTTCAAGAAGAAGACCGACGACGACGGTAATATTATTGTCTACAAAGCTCGACTTATGCAAAGGGTTTCGACAAGTTCAAGGGATTGACTACGATGAGACCTTCTCACCCGTAGCGATGCTTAAGTCGTCTCGAATCATGTTAGCAATTGCGCATTTTATGATTATGAAATTTGGCAAATGGATGTAAAGACGCATTCTGAATGGATTTACGGAAGAAGAGTTGTATATGATGCAACGAAGGTTTTATCGATCCAAAGGAGCTAACAAAGTGTGCAAGCTCCGGCGATCCATTTATGGACTGGTGCAAGCATCTCGGAGTTGGAATAAGCGCTTTGATAGTGTGATCAAAGCATTTGGGTTCATGAGACTTTTGGAGCTTTGTATTTACAAGAAAGTGAGTGGGAGCTCTATAGCATTTACGATATTATATGTAGATGACATATTGCTGATCGGAAATGATATAGAATTCTGGATAGCATAAAGGGATACTTGAATAAGAGTTTTTCAATGAAAGACCTCGGTGAAGCTGCTTACATATTGGGCATTAAGATCTATAGAGATAGATCAAGGCGCTTAATTGGACTTTCACAAAGCACATACCTTGACAAAATTTTGAAGAAGTTCAAAATGGATCAAGCAAAGAAAGGGTTCTTGCCTGTGTTACAAGGTGTGAAGTTGAGTAAGACTCAATGCCCGACCAACTGCAGAAGATAGAGAGAAAATGAAAGATGTTCCTATGCTTGACCATAGGCTCTATCATGTATGCAATCTTGTGTACAGACTGATGTGTGCCTTGCTATAAGTTTAGCAGGAGGTACCAAAGTAATCCGAGTGGATCCTTTGGACAACGGTCAAGAACATCTGAAATACCGAAAAGGACTAAGGATATGTTTCTCGTATATGGAGGTGACAAAGAGCTCATAAATGGCAGTTACGTTGATGCAAGCTTTGACAACGATCCGAGACGATTCAAATCGCAGACGGATACGTATTTACACTAAGCGGAGGCTGTCGGTTGGTGCAGTTCTAAACAAAGCGTCGTGGCGGGATTTACATGTGAAGCGAGTACATAGCAGCTTCGAAGCAGCTAATGAAGGAGTGCGGATGAAGGAGTTCATATCCGATCTAGGTGTCATACCTAGTGCATCGGGTCAATGAAAATCTTCGTGACAATCTTGGAGCAATTGCCTTAGCGAAGGAATCCAGATTTCACAAGAGGACCAAGCACATCAAAAGACGCTTCAATTCCATCCGGGATTTAGTCCAGGTGGGAGACATAGAGATTTGCAAGATACATACGGATCTGAATGTAGCAGACCCGTTGACTAAGACTCTTCCACGAGCAAAACATGATCAAAACCAAGACTCCATGGGTGTTAGAATCATAACTATGTAATCTAGATTATTGACTCTAGTGCAAGTGGGAGACTGAAGGAAATATGCCCTAGAGGCAATAATAAAGTTATTATTTATTTCCTTATTTCATGATAAATGTTTATCATTCATGCTAGAATTGTATTAACCGGAAACATGATACATGTGTGAATGCATAGACAAACAATATGTCACTAGTATGCCTCTACTAGACTAGCTTGTTAATCAAAGATGGTTATGTTTCCTAACCATGAACAAAGAGTTGTTATTTGATTAACAAGGTCACATCATTAGTAGAATGATCGATTGACATGACCCATTCCATTAGCTTAGCACACGATCGTTTAGTATGTTGCTACTGCTTTTATCCATGACTTATACATGTTCCTGTAACTATGAGATTATGCAACTCCGTTTACGGAGGAACACTTTGGGTGCTACCAAGCGTCCTGGCGTGCTGGGTGATTATAAAGGAGTACTACAGGTGTCTCCAAAGGCAGATGTTGGGTTGGCGTATTTGAGATTAGGTTTTGTCACTCCGATTGTCGGAGAGGTATCTCTGGGGCCTCTCGGTAATACACATCATTGAAGCCTTGCAAGCATTACAACTAATGAGTTAGCTGTGAGATGATGTATTACGAGCGAGTAAAGAGACTTGCGGTAATGAGATTGAACTAGGTATTGGATACCGACGATCGAATCTCGGGCAAGTAACATACCGATGACAAAGGAACAACGTATGTTGTTATGCGGTCGACCGATAAAGATCTTCGTAGAATATGTAGGAACCAATATGGGCATCCAGGTCCGCTATTGGTTATTGACCGAGGCGTGTCTCGGTCATGTCTACATTGTTCTCGAACCGTAGGGTCCGCACGCTTAAAGTTTCGATGGCGGTTATATTATGAGTTTGTGTATTTTGATGTACCAAAGAAGTTGGCGTCCGGATGTGATCACGGACATGACGAGGAGTCTCGAAATGGTCGAGACATAAAGATTGATATATTGGAAGCCTATATTTGGAGTTGGAATGGTTAGGGTGAAATCGGGATTTTCTTAGGAACACCGGGGTTACGGAACCCTCCGGGGTTAATGGGCCTTAGTGGGCCATGAGGGAAAGGAAGAGGGCGGCCAGGGCAGGCGCGCCCCTCCCCTAGTCCGAATAGGACAAGGAGGCGGCGCCCTCCCTCTTCTCCTTCCCCCAATCCTACTCCAACTAGGAAGGGGAGTCCTACTCGGTGGGAGTAGGACTCCTCAGCAGCGCCTCCCTTGGGCCGCCACACCTCCCCTTGCTCCTTTATATCTGGGCAGGGGGCACCCTAGAACACACAAGTTTGATCTACGGATCGTTCCTTAGCCGTGTCGGTGCCCCTTCCACCATATTCCACCTCGGTCATATCGTCATGAAGCTTAAGCGAAGCTCTGCGCGATAGAACATCAAGATCGTCACCACGCCGTCGTCTTGTGGAACTCTCCCTCGACACTCGGCTGGATCGGTGTACGAGGGACGTCATCGAGCTGTCGTGTGTCAAGAACTCGGGGCGCCGGAGTGTGGCGCCGGATCGGTCGGATCGCGAGGAGAGCGTCGACTACTTCCTATACGTTGTGATCGCTTCCGCCGGTCTCACGAGAGTGCGTAGACAACACTCTCCCTCTCGTTGCTATACATCACCATGATCTTGCGTGTGCGTAGGAAATTTTTGAAATTACTCGTTCCCCAACAGATGGCATCCGAGCCTAGGTTTTATGGTTGGATGTTTTGCACGAGTAGAACACAAGTGAGTTGTGGGCGATACAAGTCATACTACCTACCAAGCATGTCATACTTTGGTTCAGCGGTATTGTGAGATGAAGCGCCCGGACCGACATTACGCGTGACGCTTCGCGAGACTGGTTTCACCGCCACGAGCACTCGTTGCTTAAAGGTGATTGGCGGGTGTCTGTCTCTCTCACTTTAGTTGAACTGAGTGTGGCTCGCCGGTCCTTGAGAAGGTTAAAACGAGTCTATTTGACAAAGTATCGTTGTGGTTTTGATGCGAGGTGAGATTGGTTCTTGCTTAAGCCCGTAGCAGCCACGTAAAATTTGCAACAACAAAGTAGAGGGCGTCTAACTTGTTTTTGCGGGGCATGTTGTGATGTGATATGGTCAAGGCGTGATGCTATATTTTATTGTATGAGATGATCATGTTTTGTAACGAAGTTATCGCAATCTGGCTGGAGCCATATGGTTGTCGCTTTATTGTATGCAATGCAATCGCATACGTAATGCTTTACTTTATCACTAAGCGGTAGCGATAGTCGTAGAAGCATAAGATTGGCGAGACGACAACGATACTACGATGGAGATCAAGGTGTCGCGCCGGTGAAGATGGTGATCATGGTGGTGCTGCAGAGATGGAGATCACGAAGCACAAGATGATGATGGCCATATCATATCACTTATATTGATTTGCATGTGATGTTTATCTTTTATGCATCTTATCTTGCTTTGATTGACGGTAGCATTATAAGATGATCTCTCACTAAATTATCAAGAAGTGTTCTCCCGAGTATGCACCGTTGCCAAAGTTAAATCGTGCCCGGACACCACGTGATGATCGGGTGTGATAAGCTCTCGTCCATCTACAACGGGTGCAAGCCAGTTTTGCACACGAGAATACTCGGGTTATACTTGACGAGCCTAGCATATGCGAGATATGGCCTCGGAACACGGAGACCGAAAGGTCGGCGTGAATCATATAGTAGATATGATCAACATAAGATGTTCACCATTGAAAACTACTCCATTTCACGTGATGATCGGTTATGGTTTAGTTGATTTGGATCACGTGATCACTTAGATGACTAGAGGATGTCTGTCTAAGTGGGAGTTCTTAAGTAATATGATTAATTGAACTTAAATTTATCATGAACTTAGTACTGATAGTATCTTGCTTGTTTATGTTTGATTGTAGATAGATGGCTCATCTTTGTTGTTCCGTTGAATTTTAATGCGTTCCTTGAGAAAGCAAAGTTGAAAGATGATGGTAGCAACTACACGGATTGGGTCCGTAACTTGAGATTATCCTCATTGCTGCACGAGAAGAGTTACGTCTGGATGCACCGCTAGGTGCAGTGCTTCTTGAGAGCAACACGGATGTTGTGAGCGTCTGGCGAGCAAAGTGATGACTACTCTATAGTTGATGTGCCATACTTTACGGCTTAGAACCGGGACTTCAACGGCGTTTTGAGCGTCATGGAGCATATGAGATGTTCCAGAGTTGAAGTTGATATTCCAACAGAATGCCCGGATTGAGAGATATGAAGTCTCCAATAAGTTCTATAGCTGCAAGATGGAGGAGAATAGTTACATTAGTGAGCACATACTCGAGAATGTCCGGGTACTATAATCACTTGACACAATTGGGAGTTAATCTTCCGGATGATTGTGTCATTGATGTAATTCTTCAATCACGCCACCAAGCTACAAAGGCTTCGTGATGAACTATAATATGCAAGGGTTAGTAAAGACTATACCGAGCTCTTCGCAATGCTAAAGGCTGCGGAGGTAGAAATCAAGAAGGAGCATCAAGTGTTGATGGTCAATAAGACCACTAGTTTCAAGAAGAAAGGCAAAGGAAGAAGAAAGGAACTTCAAGAAGAACAGCAAGCAAGTTCTTTGCTCGGGAGAAAAACCCAAGTCGGACCTAAGCACTGAAGGCGAGTGTTTCTACCGCAAGCGGATAGTCCTTTGGAAGCGGAACTGCCCCAAGTATTTGGCGGATAAGAAGGATGGCAAGGTGAACAAAGGTATATGTGATATACATGTTATTGATGTGTACCTTACTAGAGCTCGCAGAGCACTTTGGGTATTTGATCTTGGTTACATTGCTAATATTTGCAACTCGAAGCAGGGACTACGGATTAGCGAACACGGCAAAGGGCGAGGTGACGATGCGCGTGGGAAATGGTTCCAAAGTCGATGTGATCGCGGTCGGCACGCTACCTCTACATCTACCTTCGGATTAGTTTTAGACCTAAATAATTGTTATTTGGTGCTGCGTTGAGCATGAACATTATATCTGGATCTTGTTTGATGCGAGGCGGTTATTCATTTAAATCGAGAGAATAATGGTTGTTCTATTTATATGAGTAATATCTTTTATGGTCATGCACCCTTAAAGAGTGGTCTATTTTGATGAATCTCGATAGTAGTGATACACATATTCATAATGTTGAAACCAAAAGATGCAGAGTTGATAATGATAGTGCAACTTATTTGTGGTACTTGCCGTTTAGGTCATATCGATTGTAAAGCGCATGAAGAAACTCCATCTTGATGGACTTTTGGAGTCACTTGATTATGAATCACTTGGCACTTGCGAACCGTGCCTCATGGGCAAGATGACTAAAACCCGTTCTCGGTACTATGGAGAGAGCAACAGATTTGTTGGAAATCATACATACAGATGTATGTGGTCCGATGAATGTTGAGGCTCGTGGCGGATATCGTTATTTTCTCACCTTCACAGATGACTTAAGCGAGATATGGGTATATCTACTTAATGAAACATAAGTCGAAACATTTGAAAAGTTCAAAGAATTTTAGAGTGAAGTTGAAAATCATCGTAATAAGAAAATTAAATTTCTACGATCGATCGTGGAGGTGAATATTTGAGTTACGAGTTTGGTCTACATTTGAAACAATGCGGAATAGTTTAGCAACTCACGCCACCGGAACACCACAGCGTAATGGTGTGTCGAGCGTCGTGTCGTACTTTACTAGATATGGTGCGATCTATGATGTCTCTTCAGATTTACCGCTATCGTTTTGGGGTTATGCTCTAGAGACTTCCGCATTCACACTTGAATAGAACACCGTCGAAATCCGTTGAGGCGACACCTTATGAACTATGGTTTAGCAAGAAACCAAAGTTGTCGCTTCTTAAAGTTTGGGGATGCGATGCTTATGTGAAAAACTTCAACCCGATAAGCTCGAACCCAAATCGAGATGTGTCTTCATAGGATACCCAAAGGAGGCAGTTGGGTACACCTTCTATCACAGATCCGAAGGCAAGACATTTGTTGCTAAGAATGGATCCTTTCTAGAGAAGGAGTTTCTCTCGAAAGAAGTGAGTGGGAGGAAAGTAGAACTTGATGAGGTAATTGTACCTTCTCCCTTACTTGAAAGTAGTTTGTCGCAGAAACGGTTTACGAGACATCCGCACCAAGTAGTGAGGAAGTTGATGATGTTGATCATGAAACTTGAGATCAAGTTACTCTGTAACCACGTAGATCAACCGAGTAAGATCCGCACTGAGTGGTGCGGTAATCCTGTTCGGAAATCATGCTACTAGATCATGATGAACCTACGAACTATGAAGAAGCGATGGTGAGCCCAGATTCATAAAATGGCTTGAAGCCATGAAATCGAGATGGGATCCATGTATGAAAACAAAGTATGGACTTTGGTTGACTTGCCCGAGGGTAGGCAAGCAATATAAAACAAGTGGATCTTCAAGAAGAAGACCGACGCCGACGGTAATATTATCGTCTACAAAGCTCGACTTGTGCAAAGGGTTTCGACAAGTTCAAGGGATTGACTACGATGAGACCTTCTCACCGTAGCGATGCTTAAGTCTGTCGAATCATGTTAGCAATTGCCGCATTTTATGATTATGAAATTTGGCAAATGGATGTAAAGACTGCATTCTGAATGGATTTACGGAAGAAGAGTTGTATATGATGCAACGAGAAGGTTTTATCGATCCAAAGGAGCTAACAAAGTGTGCAAGCTCCAGCGATCCATTTATGGACTGGTGCAAGCATCTCGGAGTTGGAATAAGCGCTTTGATAGTGTGATCAAAGCATTTGGGTTCATCTGAGACTTTTGGAGAAGCTTGTATTTACAAGAAAGTGAGTGGGAGCTCTATAGCATTTCGATATTATATGTAGATGACATATTGCTGATCGGAAATGATATAGAATTCTGGATAGCATAAAGGGATACTTGAATAAGAGTTTTTCAATGAAAGACCTCGGTGAAGCTGCTTACATATTGGGCATTAAGATCTATAGAGATAGATCAAGGCGCTTAATTGGACTTTCACAAAGCACATACCTTGACAAAATTTTGAAGAAGTTCAAAATGGATCAAGCAAAGAAAGGGTTCTTGCACGTGTTACAAGGTGTGAAGTTGAGTAAGACTCAATGCCCGACCACTGCAGAAGATAGAGAAAATGAAAGATGTTCCTATGCTTGACCATAGGCTCTATCATGTATGCAATCTTGTGTACTGGACTGATGTGTGCCTTGCTATAAGTTTAGCGAGGAGGTACCAAAGTAATCCAGAGTGGATCATGGACAACGGTCAAGAACATCTGAAATACGAAAAGGACTAAGGATATGTTTCGTATATGGAGGTGACAAAGAGCTCATAAATGGCAGTTACGTTGATGCAAGCTTTGACAACGATCCGGACGATTCAAATCGCGGACGGATCGTATTTACACTAAGCGGAGGAGCTGTCGGTTGGTGCAGTTCTAAACAAAGCGTCGTGGCGGGATTTACATGTGAAGCGAGTACATAGCAGCTTCGGAAGCAGCTAATGAAGGAGTGCGGATGAAGGAGTTCATATCCGATCTAGGTGTCATACCTAGTGCATCGGGTCAATGAAAATCTTTCGTGACAAATTTGGAGCAATTGCCTTAGCGAAGGAATCCAGATTTCACAAGAGGACCAAGCACATCAAAAGGCGCTTCAATTCCATCCGGATTTAGTCGGTGGGAGACATAGAGATTTGCAAGATACATACGGATCTGAATGTAGCAGACCGTTGACTAAGACTCTTCCACGAGCAAAACATGATCAAAACCAAGACTCCATGGGTGTTAGAATCATAACTATGTAATCTAGATTATTGACTCTAGTGCAAGTGGGAGACTGAAGGAAATATGCCCTAGAGGCAATAATAAAGTTATTATTTATTTCCTTATTTCATGATAAATGTTTATCATTCATGCTAGAATTGTATTAACCGGAAACATGATACATGTGTGAATGCATAGACAAACAATATGTCACTAGTATGCCTCTACTAGACTAGCTTGTTAATCAAAGATGGTTATGTTTCCTAACCATGAACAAAGAGTTGTTATTTGATTAACAAGGTCACATCATTAGTAGAATGATCGATTGACATGACCCATTCCATTAGCTTAGCACACGATCGTTTAGTATGTTGCTACTGCTTTTATCCATGACTTATACATGTTCCTGTAACTATGAGATTATGCAACTCCGTTTACGGAGGAACACTTTGGTGCTACCAAGCGTCTGGCGTGAATCGGGTGATTATAAAGGAGTACTACAGGTGTCTCCAAAGGCGAGATGTTGGGTTGGCGTATTTGAGATTAGGTTTTGTCACTCCGATTGTCGGAGAGGTATCTCTGGGGCCTCTCGGTAATACACATCATTGAAGCCTTGCAAGCATTACAACTAATGAGTTAGCTGTGAGATGATGTATTACGAGCGAGTAAAGAGACTTGCCGTAGCGAGATTGAACTAGGTATTGGATACCGACGATCGAATCTCGGGCAAGTAACATACCGATGACAAAGGAACAACGTATGTTGTTATGCGGATCGACCGATAAAGATCTTCGTAGAATATGTAGGAACCAATATGGGCATCCAGGTCCGCTATTGGTTATTGACCGGAGACGTGTCTCGGTCATGTCTACATTGTTCTCGAACCGTAGGGTCCGCATGCGCTTAAAGTTTCGATGGCGGTTATATTATGAGTTTGTGTATTTTGATGTACCGAAGAAGTTGGCGTCCGGATGTGATCACGGACATGACGAGGAGTCTCGAAATGGTCGAGACATAAAGATTGATATATTGGAAGCCTATATTTGGAGTTCGGAATGGTTAGGGTGAAATCGGGATTTCTTAGGAACACCGGGGTTACGGAACCCTCCCGGGGTTAATGGGCCTTAGTGGGCCATGAGGGAAAGGAAGAGGGCGGCCGGGGCAGGGCGCAAGCGCCTCCCCTAGTCCGAATAGGACAAGGAGGGGGGGGCGCCCTCCTCCTCTCCTTCCCCCAATCCTACTCCAACTAGGAAAGGGGGGGGAGTCCTACTCCCGGTGGGAGTAGGACTCCTCCGACGCGCCTCCCTTGGGCCGGCTGCACATCCCCCCTTGCTCCTTTATATACGGGGGCAGGGGGGCACCCTAGAACACACAAGTTTGATCTACGGATCGTTCCTTAGCCGTGTGCGGTGCCCCCTTCCACCATATTCCACCTCGGTCATATCGTCGAAGCTTAAGCGAAGCTCTGCGCGATAGAACATCAAGATCGTCACCACGCCGTCGTCTTGTGGAACTCTCCTCGACACTCAGCTGGATCGAGTACGAGGGCGTCATCGAGCTGTACGTGTGTCAAGAACTCGGGGCGCCGAATGCGGCGCTGGGATCGGTCGGATCGCGAGGAGAACGTACGACTACTTCCTCTACGTTGTGATCGCTTCCGCTTCGGTCTACGAGGGTACGTAGACAACACTCTCCCTTCTCGTTGCTATACATCACCATGATCTTGCGTGTGCGTAGGAAATTTTTTGAAATTACTACGTTCCCCAACAGCTTTGACCAACAAAATATTGGGGAACGTTGCATGGAAAACAGAAAATTTCTACGCACACGCGAGATCTATCCATGGATATGTATAGCTACGGGAGGGTAAGATCATCTACATACCCTTGTAGATCGCTAAGCGGAAGCATTTATCAACGCGGTTGATGTAGTCATACACCTTCGCGATCCGTCCCGATCAAGTGCCGAACATATGGCACCTCCGCGTTTAGCACATGTTCATCTTGATGGCGTGCTCGCCTTCTCGATCCATCAAGAGAGGCGAAGTAGTAGATGAGCTCCGTGTTGGGGAACGTAGCAGAAATTCAAAATTTTCTACGCATCACCAAGATCAATCTATGGAGTAATCTAGAAACGAGGAGAAGGAGAGTGCATCTACATACCCTTGTAGATCGCTAAGCGGAAGCGTTCAAGTGAACGGGATTGATGGAGTCGTACTCATCGTGATCCAAATCACCGATGATCCTAGTGCCGAACGGATGGCACCTCCACGTTCAACACACATGCAGCCCGGTGACGTCTCCCATGCCTTAATCCAGCAAGGAGAGAGGGAGAGGTTGGGGAAGACTCCATCCAGCAGCACCACAACGGCGTGGTGGTGGTGGAGGAGTGTGGCAATCCCGCAGGGCTTCGTCAAGCACCGCGGGAGAGGAGGAGTACTTGGGAGAGGGGGAGGGATGCGCCAGAACTTGGGTGCGGCTACCCTCCCACCCCCCACATATATATAGGGGCAAGGGAGAGGGGGCCGGCCCCCTCAGATCCAATCTGAGGAGGGGGCGGCGGCCAAGGGGGGAGGAATGCCTCCCAAGTCAAGTGGAGGCCCTCCCCCTTAGGGTTTCCCCTCTCCCATGCGCATGGGCCTTGGGGGGCTGGTGCCCCTGGCCAATTAAGGCTACGGCGCCCCCTTACAGCCCATGCTGCTGTATTGGACGTGGTGGAACATTTTCGGACCTCCAGAACCCTCCGGAACCTTCTGGAAGCTTCCCGGTACAATACCGGAAAAACCTGAACTTTTCCCGGAACCCGAACAACAACTTTCCATATATAAATCTTTACCTCCGGACCATTTCGGAACTCCTCGTGACGTCCGGGATCTCATCCAGGACTCCGAACAACATTTGTTAACCACATACAAACTTCCTTTATAACCCTAGCGTCATCGAACCTTAAGTGTGTAGACCCTACGGGTTCGGGAGACACGTAGACATGATCGAGACAACTCTCCGGCCAATAACCAACAGCGGGATCTGGATACCCATGTTGGCTCCCACATGTTCCACAATGATCTCATCAGATGAACCACGATGTCAAGGATTCAATCAATCCCGTATTCAATTCCCTTTGTCTAGCGGTATTGTACTTGCCCGAGATTCGATCGTCGGTATCCCGATACCTTGTTCAATCTCGTTACCGGCAAGTCTCTTTTACTCGTTCTGTAACACATCATCCCGTGATCAACCCCTTGGTCACATTGTGCACATTATGATGATGTCCTACCGAGTGGGCCCAGAGATACCTCTCCGTCACACGGAGTGACAAATCCCATTCTCGATTCGTGCCAACCCAACAGACACTTTCGGAGATACCCGTAGTGTACCTTTATAGCCACCCGATTCGTTGTGACGTTTGGTACACCCAAAGCATTCCTACGGTATCCGAGAGTTGCACAATCTCATGGTCTAAGGAAATGATACTTGACATTAGAAAAGCTTTAGCATACGAACTACATGATCTTTGTGCTAGGCTTAGGATTGGGTCTTGTCCATCACATCATTCTCCTAATGATGTGATCCCGTTATCAACGACATCCAATGTCCATGGTCAGGAAATCGTAACCATCTATTGATCAACGAGCTAGTCAACTAGAGGCTTACTAGGGACATGGTGTTGTCTATGTATCCACACATGTATCTGAGTTTCCTATCAATACAATTATAGCATGGATAATAAACATTATCATGAACAAGGAAATATAATAATAATAACTAATTTTATTATTGCCTCTAGGGCATATTTCCAACAGTCTCCCACTTGCCCTAAAGTCAATAATCTAGTTCACATCGCCGTGTGATTAACACTCACAGGTCACATCGCCATGTGACCAACATCGAAAGAATTTACTAGTGTCACCAAACTAGTTGACATCATCATGTGATTAAGACTCAGTGAGTTCTGGGGTTTGATCATGTTTTGCTTGTGAGAGAGGTTTTAGTCAACAGTCTGCAACATTCAGATACGTATGTACTTCGCAAATCTCTACGTCATATTGTAAATGTTGCTTCCACGCTCCACTTGAAGCTATTCCAAATGGTTGCTCCACTATACGTATCCGGTTTTCTACTCAGAGTCATTCGGATAGGTGTTAAAGCTTGCATCGACGTAACCCTTTACGCCGAACTCTTTATCACCTCCATAATCGAGAAACATGTCCTTATTACTCCAAGGACAATTTTGACCGCTTTCCGGTGATCCACTCCTTGATCACCTTTGTACCCTCTTGCCAGACATGTGGCAAGGCACACATCAGGTGCGGTACTCAGCATGGCATACCATATAGAGCCTATGACAAAAGCATAGGGGACGACCTTCGTCCTTCCTCTTTCTTCTGCCGTGGTCGAGCTTTAAGTCTTAACTTCATACCTTACAACTCAGGCAAGAACTCCTTCTTTGACTGATCCATCTTGAACACCTTCAAGATCATGTCAAGGTACGTGCTCATTTGAAAGTACCATTTAGCGTTTTTGATCTATCATCATAGATCTTCATGCTCAATGTTCAAGCAGCTTAATCCAGGTTTTCCATTGAAAAACACCTTTCGAACAACCCTATATGCTTTCCAGAAATTCTACATCATTTCCGATCAACAATATGTCAACAACATATACTCATCTGAAATTCTATAGTGCTCCCACTCACTTCTTTGGAAATACAAGTTTCTCATAAACTTTGTATAAACCCAAAATCTTTGAACATCTCATCAAAGCGTACATTCCAACTCCGAGATGCTTACTCCAGTCCTCAGAAGGATTGCTGGAGCTTTGCATACTTGTTAGCGTCTTTCAGGATTGTCAAAACCTTCTGGTTGTATCACATACAACCTTTCCTCAAGAAAATTGTTGAGGAAACAATGTTTTTTTGACATCCTATCTGCAAGGTTTCATAATGCAGTAACTGCTAATCCAATTCCAACAGACTCTTAGCATCGCTACGAGTGAGAAAGCCTCACCGTAGTCAACTCCTTGAACTTGTCGGAAAACATCTTAACGACAAGTCGAGCTTTCTTAATGGTGATACTTACCATCATTGTCTATCTTCCTTTTAAAATCCATCTGTACTCAACAGCCTTACGACCATCAATTAGTTCTCCCAAAGTCTACACTTTGTTTTCACACATGGATCCTCTCTCGGAATCTGAGCCCACCATCGCTTCTCCATAGCTCGTAGGTTCATTGTTGTCTAGCAACATGAACTTAAGACAGGATTATCGTACCACTCTGAAGCAGTACGCGTCCTTGTCATCCTACGAGGTTCGGTAGTGACTTGATCCGAAGTTTCATGATCACTATCATAAGCTTCTACTTCAATTGGTGTAGGTGCCACAGGAACAACTCCATGTGCCCTGCTACACACTAGTTGAAGTGACAGTTCAATAACCTCATCAAGTCTCCACCATCCTCCCACTCAATTCTTTCGAGAGAAACTTTTTCCCGAGAAAGGACCCGTTTCTAGAAACAATCCCTTTTGCTTCCGGATCTGAGATAGAAGGTATACCCAACTGTTTTTGGGTGTCCTATGAAGACACATTTATCCGCTTTGGGTTCGAGCTTATCAACCTGAAACTTTTCACATAAGCGTCGCAGCCCCAAACTTTTAAGGAACGACAGCTTAAGTTTCTCCAAACCATAGTTCATACAGTGTCGTCTTAACGGAGTTATGTGGTGCCCTATTTAAAGTGAATGTGGTTGTCTCTAATGCCTAACCCATGAACGATAGTGGTAATGCGATAAGAGACATCATGGTATGCACCATATCCAATAGGGTGCAGTTATGATGTTCGGACACACCATCACACTATGGTGTTCCAGGCGGTATTAATTGTGAAACAATTTCCACAATGTCTTAATTGCGTGCCAAACTCGTAACTCAGATACTCATCTCTATGATCATATCATAGACATTTTATCCTCTTGTCACGATGATCTTCAACTTCACTCTGAAATTACTTGAACCTTTCAATAATTCAGACTTGTGTTTCATCAAGTAAATATACTCAGTATCTACTCAAATCATCTGTGAAGTAAGAACATAACGATATCCAGTGCGTGCCTCAGCACTCATTGGACTGCACACATCAAAATGTATTAATTCCAACAAGTTGCTTTCTTGTTCCATTTTACTGAAAACAAGGCTTTCAGTCATCTTAACCATGTGGTATGATTTGCATGTCTCAAGTGATTCAAGATCAAGTGAGTCCAAACGATCCATCTGCATGGAGTTTCTTCATGCATATATACCAATATGACTCAAATGGCAGTGCCACAAGTAGGTGGTACTATATCATTACTATCTTATATCTTTTGGCATGAACATGTGTATCACTACGATCGAGATTCAATAAATTATTCATTTTAGGTGCAAGACCATTGAAGGTATCATTCAAATAAACAGAGTAATCATTATTCTCCTCAAATGTATAACCGTATTGTGATGGACATAATCCAATCATGTCTATCCTCAACGCAAACACCAAATAACAATTATTTAGGTTTAAAACCAATCTCGACGGCAGAGGGAGCGTGCGATGCTTGATCACATCAACCTTGGAAGCACTTCCAACACATATCGTCAGCTCACCTTTAGCTAGTCTCCGTTTATTCCATAGCTTTTATTTCGAGTTACTAACACTTAGCAACCGAACCGGTATCTAATACCCTGGTGCTACTAGGAGTACTAGTAAAGACACATTAACATGATGTATATCCAATATACTTCTATCGACCTTGCCAGCCTTCTCATCTACCAAGTATCTAGGGTAATTCCGCTCTAGTGACTGTTCCCCTTATCACAGAAGCACTTAGTCTCGGGTTTGGGTTCAACCTTGGGTTTCTTCACTAGAGCAGCAGCTTATTTGCCGTTTCATGAAGTATCCCTTGCCCTTGCCCTTCTTGAAACTAGTGGTTTCACTAACCATCAACAATTGATGCTCCTTCTTGATTTCTACTTTCGGGGTGTCAAACATCGCAAATATTTCAAGGATCATCATATCTATCCCTGATATTTTATAGTTCATCACGAAGCTCTAGCAGCTTGGTAGCAATGACTTTGGAGAAACATCACTATCTCATCTGGAAGATTAACTCCCACTCGATTCAAGTGATTGTTGTACTCAGACAATCTGAGCACAAGCTCAACGATTGAGCTTTCCCCCCTTAGTTTGCAGGCTAAGAAAATCGTCGGAGGTCTTATACCTCTTGCCGTGGGCACGAGCCTAAAATCCCAATTTCAGCCCTCGAAACATCTCATATGTTTCGCGATGTTTCGAAATCGTCTTTGGTGCCTCAACTCTAAACCGTTTAACTGAACTATCACGTAGTTATCAAAACGTGTATGTCAGATGTTCGCAACATCCACAGACGACGTTCGAGGTCCAGCACACTGAGTGGTGCATTAAGGACATAAGCCTTCTTCGAAGCAACGAGGACAATCCTCAGTTTACGGACCTAGTCCGCATATATCGCTACTATCAACTTTCAACTGAATTTTCTCTAGGAACATATCTAAACAGTAGAACTAAAGCGCGAGCTTACGACATAATTTGCGAAGATCTTTTGACTATGTTCAGGATAATTAAGTTTATCTTATGAACTCCCACTCAGATAGACATCCCTCTAGTCATCTAAGGGATTACATGATCCGAGTCAACTAGGCCGTGTCCGATCATCACGTGAGACAGACTAGTCAACGTCGGTGAACATCTTCATGTTGATCGTATCTTCTATACGACTCATGCTCGACCTTTCGGTCTTTCGTGTTCCGAGGCCATGTCTGTACATGCTAGGCTCGTCAAGCAACCTAAGTGTATTGCGTGTGTAAATCTGGCTTACACCCGTTGTATTCGAACGTTAGAATCTATCACACCCGATCATCACGTGGTGCTTCGAAACAACGAACCTTTGCAACGGTGCACGGGATTAGGGGAACACTTTTCTTGAAATTATTTCAAGGATCATCTTATTTAAGCTACCGTCGTTCTAAGCAAATAAGATGTAAAACATGATAAACATCACATGCAATCAAATAGTGACATGATATGGCCAATATCATATTGCTCCTTTGATCTCCATCTTTGGGCGCCATGATCATCTTCGTCACCGGCATGACACCATGATCTCCATCATCATGATCTCCATCATCGTGTCTTCATGAAGTTGTCACGCCAACGACTACTTCTACTTCTATGGCTAACGCGTTTAGCAATAAAGTAAAGTAATTTACATGGCGTTCTTCAATGAGACGCAGGTCATACAAAAAATAAAGACAACTCCTATGGCTCTCGCCGTTGTCATACTCATCGACATGCAAGTCGTGATTCCTATTACAAGGACATGATCATCTCATACATCACATATATCATTCATCACATCCTTTGGCCATATCACATCACAAAACACTTGCTGCAAAAACAAGTTAGGCGTCCTCTAATTGTTGTTGCAAGTTTTACGTGGCTTCTATAGGTGTTCTAGCAAGAACGTTACTTACCACGTAAAACCACAACATGATATGCCAATTTCTATTTACCCTTCATAAGGACCCTTTTCATCGAATCCGCTCCAACTAACGTGGGAGAGCGGACACCGCTAGCCACCTTATGCAACTAGTGCATGTCGATTCGGTGGAACTTTGTCTCACGTAAGCGTACGTGTAAGGTCGGTCCGGGCCGCTTCATCCCACGATGCCGCTGAAGCAAGATAAGACTAGTAGTGGCAAGAAAATTAACAACATCTACGCCCACAACTACTTTGGGTTCTACTTGTGCATAGTAACTATGCATAGACCTAGCTCATGATGCCACTGTTGGGGAACGTAGCAGAAATTCAAAATTTTCTATGCATCACCAAGATCAATATATGGAGTAATCTAGCAATGAGGGGAAGGAGAGTGCATCTACTTACCCTTGTAGATCGCTAAGCGGAAGCGTTCAAGTGAACGGGGTTGATGGAGTCGTACTCGTCGTGATCCAAATCACCGATGATCCTAGTGCCGAGCGGACGGCACCTCCGCGTTCAACACACATGCAGCCCGGTGACGTCTCCCATGCCTTGATCCAGCAAGGAGAGAGGGAGAGGTTGGCGAAGACTCCGTCCAGCAGCAGCAGACGGCGTGGTGGTGGTGGAGGCGTGGCAATCCGCAGGCTTCGTCAAGCACCGCGGAGAGGAGGAGTACTTGGAGAGGGGAGGCTGCGCTGAACTTGGGTGTGGCTGCCTCCCACCCCCACATATATATAGGGGCAAGGAGAGGGGGCGGCCCCTCGGATCAATCTGAGGAGGGTGGCGGCCAAGGGGAGGAGTGCCTCCCAAGTCAAGTGGAGGCCCTCCCTTAGGGTTTCCCCTCAAGCATGCGCATGGGCCTTGGGGGCTGGTGTCCCTGGCCCATTAAGGCTAGGGCGCCCCTTACAGCCCATGCTTCATCTTGGGCGTGGTGGAACATTTTCGGACCTCCGGAACCCTCCGAAATCCTCTGGAACCTTCAGAAGCTTCCGGTACAATACCGAAAAAACCGAACTTTTCCTAACCCAACAACAACTTTCCATATATAAATCTTTACCTCGGACCATTCCGGAACTCCTCGTGACGTCAGGGATCTCATCCGGACTCGAACAACATTCGTAACCACATACAAACTTCCTTTATAACCCTAGCGTCATCGAACCTTAAGTGTGTAGACCCTACGGGTTCGGGAGACACGTAGACATGACCGAGACAACTCTCCGGCCAATAACCAACAGCGGGATCTGGATACCCATGTTGGCTCCCACATGTTCCACGATGATGTCATCGGATGAACCACGATGTCGAGGATTCAATCAATCCCGTATTCAATTCCCTTTGTCTAGCGGTATTGTACTTGCCCGAGATTCGATCGTCGGTATCCCGGTACCTTGTTCAATCTCGTTACCGGCAAGTCTCTTTTACTCGTTCCGTAACACATCATCCAGTGATCAACCCCTTGGTCACATTGTGCACATTATGATGATGTCCTACCGAGTGGGCCCAAAGATACCTCTTCGTCACACAGAGTGACAAATCCCATTCTCGATTCGTGCCAACCCAATAGAGACTTTCGGAGATACCCGTAGTGTACCTTTATAGCCACCCAGTTACGTTGTGACGTTTGGTACACCCAAAGCATTCCTACGGTATCCGGGAGTTGCACAATCTCATGGTCTAAGGAAGTGATACTTGACATTAGAAAAGCTTTAGCATACGAACTACACGATCTTTGTGCTAGGCTTAGGATTGGGTCTTGTCCATCACATCATTCTCCTAATGATGTGATCCCGTTATCAACGACATCCAATGTCCATGGTCAGGAAACCTTAACCATCTATTGATCAACGAGCTAGTCAACTAGAGGCTTACTAGGGACATGGTGTTGTCTATGTATCCACACATGTATTTGAGTTTCCTATCAATACAATTATAGCATGGATAATAAACGATTATAATGAACACGGAAATATAATAATAATAACTAATTTTATTATTGCCTCTAGGGCATATTTCCAACACTCCGGTAGCACGACGGCGTGGTGACGGTGGTGGTGAAACCATTTCCGCAGGGCTCCGCCAAGCACAACGAATTTTGAACGGAGGACGAACTAGAGGGAGAGGGGGCGTCGACACACGGCTTCGTGAATCGTGGTGTCCCCCAGGGGCTAGCCATGTTCCTCTATTTATATGTTAAGCCCTAGGGTTGTTTCTTGGAGAAATAGCCTCCTCAAAGTCGGTTTGAAACGCAAGGAAGAGCCCTTCTCAGTTTCCAGTACTAGACGCCATGGTCCTCGGCTTCTGGCCCAAACGCCATGGGCCTCGGCGTCTGGTCCCTCACCTCTGCAAAACTTCCTTTTGCACCGACCTAAAGCCCCGTGGGCCTTACCCCTTGGCCCAACCATATCATCCTATATATCAATCTTTACCTCCGGACCATTCCGGAGCTCCTCGTCATGTCTGTGATCTCATCCGGGACTCTGAACAACATTCGGTCACCAACATACATAACTCATATAATGTTATCTCATCGATGAATGTTAAGCATGCAGACCCCATGGGTTTGAGAATGATGTAGACATGACCGAGACGCTTCTCTATTCAATAACCAATAGCGGGACCTGGATGCCCATATTGGTTCATACACATTCTACGAAGATCTTTATCGGTCGAACCTTTTTGACAACATACGTAGTTCCCTTTGTCCGTCGGTATGTTACTTGCCCGAGATCCGATCGTCGGTATCTTCATACCTAGTTCAATCTCATTACCGATAAGTCTCTTTACGCATTCTGTAATACATCATCTTGTAACTAACTCCTTAGTCACTTTGCTTGCAAGTTTCTTGTGATGTTGTATTATCGAGAGGGCTCAGAGATACCTCTCCGTCATACGGAGTGACAAATCCCAATCTCGATTCACCCAACCCAACAGGCACCTTTGGAGATACATGTAGAGCATCTTTATGATCACCCAGTTACGTTGTGACATTTGATAGCACACAAGTAGGGCTGGGCATATAACCCGAAAATTGATGTACCGAACCAAAATAACCGGCACCAAAGCCGAATACACCGAAACCGAGAGCTTCGGTGGTGCGATCGGTTAGCATATTTGGAAAACCGAAATTACTTCTGTGAATTCGGGTTTAGCCCCCGGTCAACAAAACTGACTGAAGACCGAGTAAAATAGTGGCCCAGGCGCCCAACCCAGCTAGCCGGCCCGTATGCTATCGCTACTTGCCCTAATCCCCTGCAGCCGCACGCGTGAGGATTCGAGGTAGCGAGCGAGTCGCCGCCCGCCGTTGTCTCCCGTCTGACCTCTGCAATTCCATTCGCCGCCTCCTCGCTTCCTGCATGGTGTTTATTGCTCGATGCTTCAGCTTCCGTCCCTTCTGGAGTTCCCGATGGAGCCCCATCCTTTTATACCGTCTACAACACCCGCCTCAATCACCGGGGAGGCGGGGACGAGGAGCTCTGAATCCCAACCGGCTAGCTAGAGACGGATACATAGCAACGTCGCTGGCAGCGCTGCTCGTGCCACCCTCCTGAGGAACTGCGGATCTATGCGGCTACGCCCATTGGACGATTCTGCAAGGCTACCTAGCTGCAACATAAGTCCTCTCTCCTCTGTTTCAATCATGTGTTCATTTTTCCCCATCTAAAAAAAATCTGAAACATAGTCGAATTTGAAATTTGTTCTGTACTATAGTGCTTGTGTTGAATTGTTGATGAATACATGGCCTAAAATAATTGCAGAATCATAGTACTGTACTACCATTCTTCATTGTCAGTCATCTGGTTTGATTTGTTTATGTGGAATACTTGTTGACAGTGAAATTTGTTTGACTGTAGATGTCGTCCGAGGTTCAAGAGATCGTGGGGACAGAGATTGTTGTGCCTTCTTCAGCTCTAATAGCAGTTGATGTAGTACCTATGGACGTCGAGAAGGCCGCTGGAAGTGATCATGATGTTGAGATTGTGCAAGTAGTGGAAGCAAGGAAGGAGGATGACAAACAGGGGACTGGCAAGGCAAAAGTTGTGAAGGGGGATGACAATGACAAGAAAGACACCCGAAAGCAGATGGCATCAAGATCAGAGATGTGGAACCACTTTGAAAAGGTCATGATCAATGGTGTTTTGCAGAAAGTAAAATGCAACTACTTCAAGAGTGATATCAACGCCCATACTATTGTTAATGGTACATCTGCTTTGCGCATACATTTTAATATTTGCAAGCATAATCCTCATAGAAATATTGGTGATGATAAACAAGCTGTGTTGCAATATAATCAGGGTGATAGTGTTAATACTTGGAAATATGATCCTGATTCTATTAGGGCTGCTTTTGTTGAAATGGTGATAGAGGATGAACTCCCGTTTGCATTTTGTGAAAAAGCTGGTGTCGGTGTCAAAACCGGCGGATCTCGGGTAGGGGGTCCCAAACTGTGTGTCTAGGCGGATGGTAACAGGAGACAAACGACACGATGTTTTTACCCAGGCTCAAGCCCTCTCGATGGAGGTAAAACCCTACTCCTGCTTTATTGATATTGATGATATGGGTACTACAAGAGTGGATCTACCACGAGATCAAGGAGGCTAAACCCTAGAAGCTAGCCTATGGTATGATTGTTGTAATTTTTGTTGTCCTACAGACTAAAACCCTCCGGTTTATATAGACACCGGAGAGGGCTAGGGTTACACAGAGTCGGTTACAATGGTAGGAGATCTACATATCCGTATTGCCAAGCTTGCCTTCCACGCCAAGGAAAGTCCCATCCGGACACGGGACGAAGTCTTCAATCTTGTATCTTCATAGTCTTGGAGTCCGGCCGATGATGATAGTCCGGCTATCCGGACACCCCTAGTCGAGACTCCTCGGTAGCCCCGAACCAGGCTTCAATGACGGCGAGTGCAGCGCGTATATTGTCTTCGACGTTGCAAAGCGGGTTCTCCTCCAAATTCCATGTGCTTGCCGAATAGTGTCCGACTTCCTTATAAATGTTGCGCTCCTTGGCTTCCACGCCCAATAATGGCCCTCTTCCACGTGTCATACGAATGCGAAAAGCCAGGGTATTTTTACGTTTTACCCCCAAGCTGCGCAAATAAGTTGCCTATAAGAGAGGCAAGAGTTTAGATCCAAATCACACCATCCTCCTTCCGCGAGTACTCATCGGAGCGCTTCTGACAAAAACCCACTCCACCATGGACCGTCGACGCGGCTCCTCCTCTCGCGCTCCCAGCCCTCAGCCTGGGGATTGGAGGAGATGTTCAGTCTTGCACAGCGAGCTGGTGACGCTCCAAGCGGAGGGATATCTTCCTCCGGCCTTTATGGTCCCGGTTCGAGCCGGGCTGGCCACCTACAAAGGTGGAAAACAGGCGGAGAATACTCCCAGTCCCTCCAAAGGAGAGCGGGTGTGTTTCGTCCCTTATCTGATAAGGGGGCTCGGATTTCCCATACATCCGTTTCTCTGAGGCTACTGGAGTTCTACGGACTCCAGCTTCATCACCTTACGCCCGCCTTCATTCTGCACATTGCGGGTTTCGTAGCTCTTTGCGAGCTGTTCTTGGGCATCGAGCCCCATTTCGCACTATGGAAGAGATTGTTTTTCCTCGTACCCCGTTCTCACGAGGGGTCGATATATCAAGTGGGCGGAGCCGAAATATGGCGCATCGCCGGGACCGGATATCTGTCCGGAACCCCAAAGAAGGCATCCGAAGACTCGCCGTCGGAATGGTTTTACATAGAAGGCGCTCCTTTGCGGACCCGATTCGGATTGGCCTCCGGAGTTCAGAACGCTCCTCTGAAACGCTGAGTTGGCACCCGAGGAGCCCTCAACGGGAAGATGACAGGAGCGTCCATTATATGATGGGCCGGATAAGGTTGCTGGCCCACTCCGGATTGACCATGATCGGAGTCATGGCCACGTGCGTTATGCGAGGGGTGCAGCCGCTCCAATATAGGGGCCAACCCATGTGGGATTTCAACAAGGAGAATGATGCCACCCGTCATGGCCGCAAGGGGCCGGGATCGGCCGCCGATTTGGTGAAGATCCTGTCCGGCTTGTACAAGGGAGAGAAGGAGAACTTCCTCCAAACGAGCCCATTGAATGGGTTCTCCATGAATAACCCTCGGAGCTGGGTAAGCGGACTTTTATTCATCCGACCCGTGCTTTCAAAGTTAAGTGCCTTATTTTATGATTTCGATGCAGGAACTGCGTCGGGATGTGGAGGGCATACACAGTCCAGCTCCACAACCCGAGGATCCGGGAAGATCCCTTGATCCGGCCTCCGAAGAGGATCCGGACATAAAGGTGGAGCTAATTGATGGGGTGTTCCACCAACTCAGCATGGACAATGCTCTAGTCACCAGTACGGCTGACTGCCCCGGTTTATCTCCGGCTTCCCAGGTAATTATGACCGGAGTCCTAACACCATTACTTCGTCCTTGCGTATTTCTGACCACCGTATACCAACGGTGTCTTGCAGGAGGTGCCTTCGAGGCGGGAAGCCAAAGCCGCGGCGGCTGACCAACAAGGGTCAGCTCGGCCCAGCAAGCGGAAGAGGGGTTCGGTGCGAATCAAAACGTCGCCGCAACGGTATAGCTCGCCACCGTTGTTTAAGGAAAAGATTCCTAGGAGGTGTATTAATGCTCATGACTTCTCCAGGAGAAAGAGCGCTTGCCGGACTGTGCCCGGAGAGGTTGCCAACCAAGCCCCCGCCAGCCAGGCTCCACCACCTGGTCCGGAGAGGGAGGCGAGCGCAAGGCGCGAGCTGGATACTCCTCCAACAGAGGATGCCGACAGGCTATCCGCCACCAGGTCTGAGGTGGAGAGCGCCATGAATCATAGGCGCCACCGAACAGTTCTTCGTGACGCGTGTTTCTCCCCAGAGGTGTTAAATGCCTTTAATGCGGGAGACGCGCACCTCTGTGCCGCTCAAGATGGTTTGACCAGAGCCACGGAGCAGTATGTGAAGGACATACGGGTAAGGAATTTTAATAGTTATGAATGCCAGTAGCCCCCGAGACTTAAAGCAGTGTAGAATAACTGATTTAAGGATCATTCAATATGCAGGATCTTATGGAGAAGAATACCCAATTGTCTCAGGAGCTTCAAGAGTGCAAGGCCCAACTTGAGGCCGCACTAGCCGCCGCAGGAGGAGACACAGAGACCCCCTCCGGTAACACATATTTCAAAAATGTTTTATGGCGTGCAGCGTGCGTATAAGTCTGACAATAATATTGCAGAAGTTGCCGGACTTGATCCGGACAAGCAACAACTCTGCGCCGGTGAAGGCGGCGAGAGGGTGCTTATGAAGGTGCAGCAGGAGAGGAACAAACTCCAAGATGCCCACACCCAGCTTCGAGAAGAGCTAAAAGGTGTGCGGGCCCAGCTGTCTGGCTCCGTGAAGGAGAATCAGCGGCTTCGTCGCGGCATCTATAGTAAGTGCTTGAGCAAACTCTTTTGAAAAGAAGAGTTCGGCGAGAAGTCGATTGACGAAATATGTCTCGTGAGGTGTGCTCACAGTCGCCTCATGGAGGAAATGCCCGGTTCAACGGGTGACCAACTTCCTGAGCTGGTGCAACTGCTCGAACGTGTTCGGCAGGCGATGAGTGGCGTCGCCTAGGACTTATGGCCGTCCGTCTCCCTACCCGAGGGCCTTGGAGAGCTTGCGGAGAAGCTTCAGGGAGCACGGCAGCGCTTCCGTTTATGGAAGATATCGGCCTGCCGTCAAGGCGCCAGGGAGGCCTGGGCCATGGTGAAGACGCGGTACAAGAAGGCGGATCCAAACCACATGGCCGAGGTTGGACCTATGGGGCCCGATGGGAAGGAGATCCCTGTGAGCTTAGTGTACGTCCAAGTAGAGTTGGCCGCTAAGTATTCCTAACAGGATCAGTAAATTAGACAGACTGTTAGGCGGGATTGAGGAGGAATCTGATCGGTCGATTTGTGATGTATTTAAAATGACATGTAAAATGCCTTCTAGCCGGATTGCAGATCATTTGTCTTTGCCGACCTTTTCGCTTCGACCTCGGGACCCTAGAGTCCGGAGTGTGTCCGAATACCTTCTCGGTTATGAAAAGACCGGGGCATGCATGGATACCAGGCGTAGGGGTCATTAGTGCTTTATCACACAAGTGCCCAACTAGTTATGTTATATTACATGGTTAGTAAGAAACATCTTCCAGGGAGAATAGTTCCATTAGGGGTTCCTTTCCCTGGGAGGCATGCCCTAAAGTGCATGTCGGATGCAAAAAAGCGAGAAAAGCATCTGGGGGCAGATAAATAAGTAAATAAGAAATCATCTTTCAAGTCACCGACCGAATATTCCCTTAAGAACGCTAGCTTTCGGCTTCACCCAGTCTGAGGTACACATCCGGTGACCCTTGAGAATAATCGCAGAGGTGCACCTTTACCTCCTAGCCGAACAATCGGGAGCGAGGGGTAAGCACAGAGCCAGCAACCCAGCTTGGCCAAAACTTAAGTCATATCGATGCATATAATGGTGAATGAAAGGTACATGCGGAAGTTTGACACATGTGTTGGGCATAAAGCCCGTATAAATAAGCTTCTGTTAAATAAGCCCCCAGGTATAATGAGTGCGGGTAGCACATCAAGTGTGTGCGAACAATGCGCAAATCGGCCCTCGAGGGCTTTATGAAAAAAGTGGGAGAAAAGAGAGAAACAAAAGACAACTGAAGTGTAAAATGTGGACGGAGGAAGGAGACGAACTCTTAGTCCGGCGCTAGGCGTAGAATCTTCGGAGGCGGGCTGCGTTCCATGGGTTCGGCTCGAGTCGGCTATCCAATGCGTTTCGCAGACGGTATGCTCCGCCGGTCAGGACTTGGTCAATGATGAAGGGACCTTCCCATTTGGGCTTGAGTTTGTCCTTTTTCTTGTCCGGCAGGCGTAGAACTAGTTCGCCAACATTGTAAGTTTTGGCCCGTGCTTCTACTCGCTTTGATATCTTGAGCCTGCTTCGATAGAATGCGGAACGAGCCTTTGCCACGTCCGCTCCTCCTCCAATGCGCCCAAGCTGTCCTCCGATCCAACTCGGCTTCTCTTTCTTTGTACATGCGCACTCGAGGTGAGTCATGAATTATGTCCCAGGGCAAAACTGCCTCTGCGCCGTATACCATAAAGAATGGTGTGAATCCGGTAGTACGGTTTGGCGTGGTCCGTAGCCCCCAGAGTATGGAGTTGAGCTCCTCTACCCAGTGCGTGTTAGATTCCGTAAGGGACCACACTAATCTGGGTTTGATGCCGCTCATGATTAGACCATTTGCTCGTTCAACTTGACTGTTGGTTTGAGGGTGATAGACTGAAGCGTAGTCGAGCTTAATGCCCATATTTTTGCACCAGAGTTTAACCTCGTCGACCGTGAAGTTCGTGCCCTTATCGGTGATGATGCTGTGAGGGACGCCATAACGGTGTACTACCCCGGATATGAAGTCTATCACTCGTCGGATTCGCCGCTTTAAGCGGCTTGGCCTCTATCCATTTGGTGAATTTGTCCACCATGACCACAGGTATTTTTGCTTATGGGTTCCCCCTTTAGGGGTCCAACCATGTCAAGCCCCGGACCGCGAATGGCGGTGATGGGTATAGTTTTGAGGCGGTGGGTGGCATGTGGCTCGATTAGCAAAGAGCCGACAACCGACGATCGTTGGACTAAGTCTGAGCATCTGCCGGGCCGTCGGCCAATAAAATCATGTCTGGAAGGCCTTGCCTACAAGGGCCCGGCTGCGGCGTGGTGTCCGCCTAGTCCGGCGTGAATTTCAGCCGAAGGTTTCGCCCTTCCTCTTCGGAGATGCACCTTTGAAGGACTCCGGTCGTGCTTTTCTTATAAAGTTCTCCCTCATGGACCTTGTAGGCTTTAGATTGCCAAACTATGCAGCGGGCCTCATTTTGGTCTTCGGGAAGTTCCTGCCTAATTAAGTAGGCTAGGAATGGTTCTGTCCACGGGGCAATTACTGCCATTATTTCGTGGGCTGAAGGTGTTATTTCATTGGCTGAGCCGCCGATTGTGTCAGATTGTTCTGTGTTGGGTGGTGCAGTTGCTTCTAGGTTGTTATTTTCGGACTCCTCTTCCCATAATATGGATGGCTTAAAGAGCCGCTCCAGGAAGATGTTTGGAGGGACAGCGTCATGCTTTGCGCCGATGCGTGCTAACACGTCGGTTGCCTGGTTGTTATCCCGGGCTATGTGGTGGAATTCGAGTCCTTCGAACCGAGCTGACATTTTTAAGACAGCATTACAATAGGCTGCCATTTTCGGATCCTTGGCGTCAAAGTCTCCATTTACTTGGGATATTGCAAGGTTTGAATCCCCGCGCACCTCTAGGCGTTGAATACCCATGGAGATTGCCATCCGGAGACCATTTATGAGGGCCTCATATTCGGCTGCATTGTTGGAGTCCGTGTACATTATCTGAAGTACGTATTGGACTGTGTCTCCGGTTGGGGACGTCAATACGACGCCAGCCCCCAAGCCGGCCAACATTTTGGAGCCGTCGAAATGCATGATCCAATTGGAGTATGCGCCATACTCTTTAGGGAGTTCGGCTTCGGTCCATTCAGCGATGAATTCAGCCAAGACTTGCGACTTTATAGCTCGCCGTGGTTTATAGGTTATGTCGAATGGTAAGAGCTCAATGGCCCATTTTGCAATCCTGCCCGTCGCGTCACGGTTGTTTATAATGTCGTTGAGAGGTACTTCGAAGGCCACTGTTATCGAACACTCTTGAAAGTAGTGTTGCAGCTTCCGGGATGCCATGAACGCCGCATACGCTATCTTTTGATAATGCGGGTACCGGGACTTGCATGGAGTTAAGATAGTGGATACGTAGTACACTGGTTTTTGAAGAGGGAATTTATGCCCTTCTGTTTCTTGTTCGACGACGAGCACCGCGCTTACAACTTGATGTGTTGCCGCGATATATAACAACATTGGTTCGCCCAAGTTGGGCGCGGCCAGGACCGGATTTGTTCCAATATGGCCTTTATTTCTTCGAGTCCGACCGAGGCAGCATTCGTCCACTCGAAGTGTTCGGTGCGCCTGAGGAGGCGATAGAGGGGCAATGCCTTTTCTCCCAAACGGGAGATGAAGCGGCTTAGAGCCGCCACGCATCCCGTTAATTTTTGTATTTGTTTGAGGTCTTTTGGGATATCCAACTGTGACAAAGCTCGGATCTTGGCTGGGTTTGCTTCAATTCGTCTACCGGATACAATGAAGCCCAGGAGCTTTCCGGCTGGTACGCCGAAAACGCATTTTTCCGGGTTGAGCTTAATGTCATATGCTCGGAGGTTGTCGAATGTGAGCTTCAAGTCGTTTACTAGAGTTTCAATGTGTTTGGTCTTGACGACCACATCGTCTACGTATGCCTCCACTGTTTTGCCGATCTGGGTAGCCAGACATGTCTGAATCATGCGCTGATATGTTGCGCCGGCGTTTTTGAGTCCGAAGGGCATTGTGTTGAAGCAGAATGGTCCGTATGGAGTAATGAATGCTGTTGCGGCTTGGTCTGCCTCCGCCATCTTGATTTGATGGTAGCCGGAGTATGCGTCGAGGAAGCACAATGAATCGTGTCCTGCGGTAGCATCGATGATTTGATCAATGCGGGGAAGGGGGAAAGGATCCTTTGGACAAGCCTTGTTAAGGTCTTTAAAATCGACACACAGGCGCTAGGATTTGTCCTTTTTTGGTACCATTACCAGGTTCGCTAGCCAGTCTGGATGTTTGATGTCTCTGATGAATCCGGCTTCCAATAGTTTGGCTAGCTCCTCTCCCATTGCCTATCTTTTGGGTTCGAAAAATCGCCGAAGAGCCTGTTTGACTGGCTTGAATCCTTTTAGGATGTTTAGGCTGTGTTCTGCCAATCTGCGTGGGATTCCTGGCATATCTGAAGGGTGCCAGGCAAAGATGTCCCAATTCCCGAAGGAATTCTCGAGTCTTGGCGTCTACATCGAGGTTTAACTGTGCCCCAATGGAGGCCGTCTTTGTGGGGTCCGTTGGATGGACCTGGAATTTGACTATCTCGTCCGCTGGTTTAAAAGAGGTGGACTTGGATCTCTTATCGAGTATCACATCATTCCTGTTCACCGTAGAGCGCAACACAGTGAGTTCCTCTGCCGCTAGGGCTTCGGATAGTGCCTCTAGGGCTAGTGCGGCTGTCTTGTTTTCGGCGCGAGTCCTATGTCCGGTCCTTGGCAAGAGTGATGGTTCCATTGGGCCGGGCATTTTAAGCTTCATGTACCCGTAGTGGGGTATGGCTTGGAAAATTGTGAATGCCTCTCGCCCTAATAAGCGTGATATCCGCCATTGAGCGGGCCACATGGGCGTGACTTCCTCGGACCTGTAATTGTCCAATGAGCCAAACACCACATCAAGTGTAATTTTTTCTGTGCAGCGTGCTTCCCGATCGGGATTATTCCTCTAAAGGTTGTGTTGCTTCGCTCAATGCGGCTCCAGTCTATTTCCATTTTTTGAAGGGTTTCCTCGTAGATGAGGTTTAATCCACTGCCGCCATCCATGAGTACCTTGGTAAGACGAAAGCCGTCCACTATTGGACTGAGGACCAATGCGGCTGGTGCTCGGGCTGTTCGGAATTTAGGTTCATCACTGGCGTTGAAGGTGATAGCCGTGTCGCTCCATGGATTTGTTGTTGCTACTTGGTAGACTTCGGCGAGGCTACGGATTGTTCGTTTCCGCATATTATTTGATGCGGAAGTCTCGAAGACTGTTAATACCGTACTGGTACTGTTGGGGTGGTTCTCCGGGGCTAGAAGCTCTTCGCCACTTTTGGCCACCTGCCGCAGTATCCAACATGCTCGAAGGCTATGTGTTGGTGTGGCGCCCTCTGTACTATGAATTTTACAGGGTCCGCTGAGCCATCCCTCCAGTACGGTTCCGTGCCCTTTATGGGGTTTTTGCTTTTTGGTTTTTGTCCTGGGTGCCTGAGCATGATGCACCCTTTTGTTTCAGACTAGGGTTGTGTTCGGAGCCGGATTGTCCCAAAACTTAGTTTCGGTTTTCTGGACACTCTCCATCACACAGTACTTTCGTACTATGGACGCCAGGTCGGCAAAGTGTGTAATTTCGCGACGACTTACGGTGTTCAAGATTCCCTTGTCCATGCAATTATTGCAGAAAATTGGAATTGCGTTTTCCTCACGGCAGTCCTTTATCCTGTCCATAACCAGGAGGAATCTGGCCTAGTAATGATGTACTGTTTCAGCGGGCTCTTGCCGGATTTGAGATAGATCGCATATGTTTGGGTGGGTGGATGAAATTAAGTCCAGAACCCTGCCCAACTTGAGGCTCAAGGGCCGAAAAGTTTCCGGATTTGGAAGCTTGGATTGCTAGACGTTGTCCAACGAGTCCGGTCCTTTGCCTGACTTTAGGTTCAGTACTTGATCGACGTCCGTCCCTCCGCGGGAATTCGGCATGGAGAGATTAGGAGTCCGGACATAACTGGTCTTTAATACAGAGGAAGAGTCGCCGCGTTGTTCCTTTACCACCGCAACGTGGTGGGTAACCTGGGGGGAGTTAATCTCTCTTAGATCGGTTTTAAGCCCAATCTGATCGTAGTCTGTAGAGACCCCCAGGGCGGCGATGCGATCCAAGAGCTCGTTTACAGAAGAGAGCTCAATCGGATCCAGCTGCTCGGTGAATTCCGAGCTGACGCGAAGATCGCTTTTGATGACCCGAGAGGTCATCGTCGGAGCGTCGGCCGAACATGCGGTCATAAGAAAACCACCCAGCCGGATAGTTTGGCCGGCCAAAGCTCCTTTGGCAATGGTACCGTCTTTAAAGACGGGAAGAGGCATCCTTCCTGATCGTGACGACACAGAGGAACTCTCAATGAAAGCACCAATGTCGGTGTCAAAACCGGCGGATCTCGGGTAGGGGGTCCCGAACTGTGCGTCTAGGCGGATGGTAACAGGAGACAAGGGACACGATGTTTTACCTGTGTTGGGCCCTCTCGATGGAGGTAAAACCCTACTCCTGCTTGATTGATATTGATGATATGGGTAGTACAAGAGTGGATCTACCACGAGATCAAGGAGGCTAAACCCTAGAAGCTAGCCTATGGTATGATTGTTGTAATTGTTGTTGTCCTATGGACTAAAACCCTCCGGTTTATATAGACACCGGAGAGGGCTAGGGTTACACAGAGTCGGTTACAATGGTAGGAGATCTACATATCCGTATTGCCAAGCTTGCCTTCCACGCCAAGGAAAGTCCCATCCGGACACGGGACGAAGTCTTCAATCTTGTATCTTCATAGTCTTGGAGTCCGGCCGATGATGATAGTCCGGCTATCCGGACACCCCCTAGTCCAGGACTCCCTCAGCTGGGTTCAAGAAGTTTATGTCTGTAGCATGCCCACGTTTCTTAGTTCCATTTAGGAGAACATGCACTAGGGACATTGTTGGCAAATATTTTGAAGAGAAGGCTAAACTAAAACTTTTCTTTAAAGAACATTGTGAAAGAGTGTGTCTCACCACTGATTGTTGGTCTTCTCAACAAAAGGATAGCTACATGACTGTTACTGCCCACTTCATTTGTAAAGACTGGAAACTTCACAAGAAAGTGATTGGTCTTTTCAGTGTTAAGAGTCATAAGGGAGATGATATTGGGTAATACTGGCAAAAGACCTTGATCGATTGGGGATAGAGAAGGTCATGACCATTACTGTTGATAATGCTAGTAACAATGATGGTGGAATTGGTTATATGAAAAAAGAATTGAATAAAGCTAAGACTTGCATATCTGA
Organism: Aegilops speltoides; assembly: GCA_021437245.1. Lineage (NCBI taxonomy): Eukaryota > Viridiplantae > Streptophyta > Magnoliopsida > Poales > Poaceae > Aegilops > Aegilops speltoides. The sequence goes on from CM038142.1 coordinate 149,848,885, forward strand.
AGGCAAATATCTCCACATGAGGTGTGTTGCCCACATTGTCAACTTAATAGTTACTGATGGTCTAAAAGAAGTTGATACTTCAGTCAAGCGTGTGCGTGCAGCTGTTAGATATGTGAGGAACAACCCAAGTAGGTTGACTAAGTTCAAATAATGTGCTGACCTAGAGAAGGTTAACACTAAAGTTTTCTTAATCCTTGATGTGAGCACTAGGTGGAATTCTACATATTATATGTTGAAGGCTGCTGCTAGCTAAAGTCTTTGTAAGGTATGCTGATGAGGATCCGTACTATGCAATTGATCTACTTAGTGACAAAGGTAAGGACAAGGGCCCTAGAGTTCCAGAAGAGCAGGATTGGGAGAATGTCAACAAGTTGGCAGAATTTCTTGCACATTTTGCTGATCTAACAACTCGTGTTTCTGCCTCACTACATGTGACTTCTCACAACTTTTTCCATGAGACTGGTGAGGTGAATATATTAGTGAAAAAATGGATGGAGAGTGGGGATGGTTTGAAAATTGCAATTGCAGAGAGGGTGAAGGATAAGTATGACAAATACTGGGGTAATTGGCATGAGCCCGTACCCAAAAAGAAGGGGAAGGAAAAGGATAACATGAACTTGCTGATTTTCATTGCAACATCACTTGATCCAAGGTAAAGCAATTCAAGTATTTTAATCTGTTTTTTTATTAGGTGAGCTTTCTTCTTCCCTAGCAGCACATATTAAACTTATCTATTTTTGAATCGCAGATACAAGCTTGCAGAATACACACATCTTGCCATTTTGGAAATGTATGGGGATGACAAAGGGCCTAAGGTGTGGGCTGCAATCAATACTTGTCTCCGAGATTTGTTCGAAGAGTATAGGGTGACGTATGCTCCAGAAATTGCGTCGACTTAAACCACCCGGGAAGCTGAATCTGCAAGTGGAGGGCACGCAAGCATGATGAAGTCTTTGATTGCCAAAAAAATGAGGTTGAACAATGGAGGTAGCAGTAGTGGCAAGTCTGAGCTGGACAAGTTCCTTGCTGAGGAAACTGAAGATGATGGCCCAAACTTTGACATGTTACTTTGGTGGAAGATCAATTCATCCAGGTTTCCTATACTGGCATGCTTGGCTCGTGGTGCTTTGGCAATCCCCATTTCGACAGTTGCATCAGAGTCTGCATTCTCCACTAGTGGGCGAATTCTTGATGACTTCAGAACTTCTCTTACTCTTTTATGGTTGAAGTTCTTGTATGCACTCAAGATTGGCTTCGACATGGCACTCCTCCCAGCATAGCAGAGAACATCGAAGAGCTCACCAAGCCTGAACAAGGTAACTGAAATACATTAACCTTGCATCGTCTAGTATGTGTTCATTTGCGGTTATAAAATGCTTAATTCCACCAATTTTTTCAGAATTAATTGCGGAGCACAAGGAGAAAGCAAAGCTGCAAAGCAATGCCAAGTCCACCACCACCGCAAAGCCTACTTAAGAATTGGTGAGATTTCAAAATGGAAAAAGCATAATTTTATTTATGAATGTATCTTTTCGTATGAACCACTCATGTTGTATTGTTGGTTGTAGATCTAGATAACTTGTTAATGAAGGCCGGAGCAGAAGTTTTGGATAGCTTGATGATGAAGGCTGGAGCAAAAGTGAAGCCTCCAAGTTTAGATGTTGGCAAATTCCAAGCAGTGATAGTGCTCTTATATGCTGCCTGCTACTATCTATTTCCTATTTCCAAATTAAGTCCTGAGGGCTAAGTTATCATCGAACTTTACTGTTATTGTCGTCTCTTGGGACTTGAGTTGGTTCGTCTACTAAATTATTGTTTGGGTGCTATATTTTGAGTCAAATTTGGTATGCTTATGTCTGTTCAGAACCGCAGCCTGTTATTAGCTTTTTTCACTTGTTTGTTATTACTTCCTATGAGCGAATTGGTCAGTACTCCGAGACATGCCAAAACGGATCTGTCTCCCTAATCATATTCTTTCATTTTCTTATGTTGGCGTGGAGGCTAGCTTTTAACATGCAGGCATGCGATACTACTGAGTAATCGAGTCTTGTACTATCAGCACGTTCGATCCAAAGTGTCACGTAGATTCCTGCTCTTTGTTGGCCTTTTTCTATTATATACTTGTACACATCGGTGCTGTTCGGTCAAACCCAATGACCGAACCGATTTCTCAGTGCACCGGAGCCTCGGTTTGGCATTATTTTATTAACTGACCGGTCATTGATTTCTCAAAACCGAACTCATATAGAGATCGAAGAACCGCAATGTTCGGTTCGGGGGAACCGAACGCCCAGTCCTACAAACAAGGTATTCCTCCGGTATCCGAGAGTTGCATGATCTCCTGGTAGAAGGAATATGTATTTGACATTTAAGAAAGCAGTATAAATAAACTGAACGATCATATGCTAAGCTAACGGATGGGTCTTCTCCATCACATCATTCTCCTAATGATGTGATCACGTTATCAAATGACAACTCATTTCTATGGTCAGGAAACCTTAACCATCTTTTGATCAACGAACTAGTCTAGCAGATGCTTACTAGTGACTTGGTATTTGCTTATGTATTCACACATGTATTTAAGTTTCCGATCAATACAATTCTAGCATGAATAATAAACCTTTATAACAAGGAAATATGATAATAACCAATTTATTATTGCCTCTAGGGCATATTTCCAACACAAGATGTCCTTAAATCTTGAGAATGGCGGACCTCTTGCCTTCGCCGTCTTGGTCTTCTTCTTCTTGCTCGGCTGGGATCGGATGTTGTGCCAACTTCAAATGCGGTGGTGGCCTCCAACTTATGCTCCATTACGGTTAGATCTTAACTGTCATTGATCATGTTTGACAAGAACGCCTCCTACATGATTATGGTTTGCAAGAATTCATCTTGTGTGAAATGAACTAGAGGTCTATGCAAAAATCTGATCGGACGGGAGCAAAGTAAACGTACTGAATCTTGTTCGGTCATTCCGTGAACATGTCGAGGGCAGCCCGAGCGCTGCCGGTGCCCGTGCTCATCCGCGCCTGAACAAGCTGTGGTGAGTCACATACGTCGACTGCTAGCATCTGCGTGGGCGGAAAGCTCTCCGGAATCGCCCTGTCGGCCATTGAATTCTCCTCTGCCACAACGGGCTCAGACGGTGTAATCTGCATCGGTGCTCGGATGAAAGGGTTGCGGGGTTCCGGGCGCAGCCGAGGAGACAACTGCGCCACCATGTCCGAACCTCCCTGCGCCGCTGATGCGGCCTCCCTCTCTCGTTGCCAGCGTCGCAAGCAGTAGCAGAGCTAGCAGAGATTGAAATTGCTGGCCATAGAGAACATATGCATCTTTGAGGGGGGTCAAATGATAACAATCTTCTTAATTTAAGGCTCTCATTTTTCTTCAGTAATTATGCTACAACTAGGGGTGTGTGTGTGTGTGTGTGTGTCTGTGTGTGTGTGTGTGATTGGGGGACCCCTCACCATTGCATGTAGCCTCGCCACTGACTACCAGAGCACGCAACAACAACGTACATGATGGTGGTCAGCCCTTGAGTCCACAACCGACAACTCTGACGTCGGGCTTCGCACGCGTAGGCACGAGAGACTCAGCTAGCACGCACAAGAACACACAAGGTGGTGACGAGGTTATCTCCTACTGGGTAGGCCCATGGTGACTTAAAACCCAACATGTCCATATAGGCCCAAGCCTATGTGTGATACGTGCCAAGGCCTCATCCATAATGTAAAGGATTATTTTGCTTGGCATAGGTTACCCGTGTGAAGAATTCCGTCACTCGGCTCTTGACTAAAAAGGACATATCTTCACTCTGATGGTCTTCACCTGACTCAGAGCAATCCAGCAGTTAGAATTGCATTAATTGAGACATTTCCAATAGTCATTAGTACGTCTGTTACCTCCGTTAGCAGATTGTAATAAATTATTTTTAACTCGCCTACGACGTAGTCGCAGTTTGGGGGGGGGGGGGGTAGAGAACTCTACATAGCACACCCCTGACACCTGGTTACATGTTCAGAACTTGTTGTAATAGCAATACGATATGCAAAAATATCTCTCTAAAAGCATGAGTAGCGCTTTTACCTCCACCGTAGAGGTGCCTCAAGTCTCGTTTCCTCCTCCTGCTGCTCCTCTCTCTCTCTCTCTCTCTCTCTCTCTCTCTTATTGCCATATTTTACTCCATGATAGTTGGCATCGTCGAGTTGCGCATCTCGGTGGTTTCTTCAACAATTCTAGAGTCGAGATGATCCCGGGGACTGTCGTCCACTTCGGTTTGAGCAACTTCATCGCCGACAATTCGGCATGGCGTCCTGACGCTCCACTAAACTGCGATACGTTGCCAAGTTGTGGCATTACACACTCCCACGCCAATGACTCCTGCGTGTTGATCCTCCAGAAGCCAGTTGTGTATTGCACTACTAGGTTGCTCGCCACACGTCATCGCTAGAAGCGGTCCTGCAAGCCGTGTCCACACTATCATTTTGTGCATTGGGCGGCAATGCAATAGGTAGCTATGATTCATCCTTTAGAATCTTTCCATGATTTATTGCATCCATCTCCAACGACGAGGATAGTTGTCGGAGCCTCACTTCCTTAGCGAAGCTTTTCATGACCGAGCCGCCAACCGGAGATATAGTTGATCCATCAGCTGCAAGGGGTGGCGACGCACAAAGCAATTAGAATGTGAATGATGGTGGTGATGTTGGTGATGGTGGCGGTGAAACCCGTGGCAGCGGTGGTGCTCGTGGTGGTGCTACAACTCTCACTCGGGATCAGATCGTCATGATGTCTTGGGAAGCGTAACAGAATTTGCGTACCCCACTTGATACATCAAACCCAGAAGGTATGCGACTTGAGGCTGCCCATTTAACCACTTTGGCTGCGAGGTACACTTAAATTGAGTGGAGAGAAGCTTGCTGACACGAGCACATGATATCCCTAGCACCAATCGGCCTCGGAGTCAACACTTTTAGAGTGGTGATGTCGGTGTTTATCAGATTTTGCATACCCTGATGCAGAACTTGGCAACTGTAACCCACATTGTAGATATGATCCAACCATTAGGCTCAGCGGTAGAGAAAATTCATCACCTGCAATCATTGTTGAACGCAACTTTAGAGAAGAATGCAACTGTTACTCGGTTGCATAACATGATCCACTCGAGATCAGGCTGAAAAACACAATCAAGTCATAGCCCTCATGTGGACTGAGGGCCAGCCACATCTCCACCTCACTGAGGAGCTGCTGCCTCTCACAGATGTAATGCACCACCATTTCGTGGGGGCCTAACTCCAACACGCCATGAAGATCAGAATTACGACTGACTTGGGTGCACTTTAGACACTGATTGTGCTCAGGTTCAAGCACTTAGAGAGAGGTAATACCCTAATTCATGTCCTTTGTGAATTACATTGCTCCCATGAAGGGTGCATGCCTTGAGAGATGTTCTCATGGATGTTAGGGTTGCGCCCTCATCCGTGCAGCACTTCCACGCGCTGTAGTTGTTGATCACAATGGAGATATACTGTGACCTGCTGCTCAATAATGGTGCCTTTTTGGTGGTAAGGTAGACTCTGACAGATTCAAGTTGCTGAGGCTCCAGTGTCTATGCGGTGATGGGCATGTCCAGGATATTGTTGCCATCAGCGTGCTCTGCTTCTTTTTTTAGCTAGACATGAAGACCTCCCACGACAGATGATGGTTTTTTGAGCTCTCGTACATGCCTGAGTCAGAGTCAACGGGTGGGAGAGAGTCGATCATTTCAATGAGTTGGTATACCGATGTGATGTTGTCCTTGATGATAGCCACCGGATAAGACGTGCCAATAGCAACAACCTTGGGCTACGCCACCCACGACATAATGAGCATTGAGAATACCCTTTTGTTCTACGATATATGGTGGCATTTCGAGTTCGGTCAAAGCTGTCAGAGCCTGACCCAATCGGAATGCCCACTCTTTCACAAAGGGACTTCGCCGTTAAGCTAACTAAGCATGGTAAGGGTCCTCGGATCCAGCATATAAAATACTTCTCAGGAAGAGCTCGTTTGGGTCTCCTTCAGAGTCTGGGGTATATAATAACTCCTCGCACACAAGTTATGATTACATTGGAGGAGGAAGCACACAGGTGAATGTTGAACCAGTTTGCAAGACCGAAGACCAACAAAGGAGAACAAGTCGTCTGAGGATTTTCCTTGGCTTGGAAGACCAGTTCAGGGGCTACTGATGGTTTCGTACATAGAGGAGGGGTGCTAACCACATCACCCCAAGCATTGGCTGAACGAGGACCTCCAAACTATCCACCAAGTGGGCCATACCTTCTAGCCTCCACGCCGTACTCAAGCTGGAATCTTCCGAAGATTTGGCGCATACTCTGTGAGCCTCAGCATGTTTATTCCCTGATGTAACCGACCTAGGCGTAACCCTAGGTACCCCCGGTGTCTATGTAAGCCGAGGGGTTTTAGACCGTAGAGGTAGATTCATTCACAGATACGATCTCGAGGTAGATCAACATGTACTTTGTACTACATCCACAATTAATGCAATACAAGCATGACGTAGAGTTTTTCCTCTTCGAGAGGGCCCAAACCTGGGTAAATATTGTGTCTCTTCTTCTTCCTGTTACCGTCTAGCCAAGATTACCAGCTCAGGATCTCCTACCCGAGAGCTGCGGATTTAGCTCCGCCAATTGGCACCAATGTACATCATGTTGATGGAGGCTTCAAGCCAAATGCTTCTGTGATCACAAGGATCTCGAGTGCCTCATCCACCTAGCAACCCACCAATCGCAATCAACCTATTCTATCGTGGCTTTGTCAAGCCTCACTTGTGGTAGATACTTGCACTTTGAATGTTATCTATGGACCTTGAACAAACTCTTGATTCCCTTCACCAATATGACGGTTGAAGTCTGTCAAGTGACTCCTAACCGTCTAGGAAAATCAGAAACATCAGTAGTAATAAGCAAAGCAAACTCACTTGGTAGAAATCCTCAAAAGATCTTCAATCAAAGTATATCTCAAGAGGCCATTGGATCTCCTCTCTCTCTCCCTCTCTCACTCTCTGTCTCTCTTATAAAATATAGGTCTGGTGAACACTATATGCAGGTGTCGGTTTGTAAGGATACCCATGCAGAGAGAGAGAGAGAGAGAGAGAGAGAGAGAGAGAGAGAGAGAGAGAGATTATGGGTGCACTTGGACCTTATTGCTAACCTGACTGTCAAGGGCTCTCGGGACCTTATTACTGACCTAACTGTCAAGAGTGCCCGCTACACCCGAGTAGGCATTCCTAAGGGATAATGACCAAGAGTTCTATTTCGAGAATTCCGTGGTTGCTGGATATTTGTATCTCTAGCCGTGAATTACCCGATCGTATTGTATTACTTGAAGATAGGTACCAGACTAGCGGACGGGGACTGCCAATATAAGGGCAGTACTGACTCCCTGCAGGGGACAAAAGGATACAGGGGAGCACATACCCGTACCCTAGCTCAGAAAATAGGATCACTCCATGCATTCATTTGTGTTCGTCAATAAAGATAGTCAGACATGACATAGGGTGATTACCCATCCAGGGCCCTGATCCTTGGTAAAACCAATGTATGACCTTCATCTCCGACAAGGTACCTTCGGTCACCACCCCTTTCTCAACATTCTTCTACGACTGCCTCCAGATTGTAAGATCAGTAGACCATTATTCACTGACATTTGGTGCCCGTCGAGGGGCTGATTGGAGCTCCTCCGATGATCCAACACTCATCGAGAAGACTCGTCGGACCATTTTCCGTCCCCATCATGATCATTGTCGGTTTCTTCGGTACAAAGAAACACGCCATACCAAAGATCGTCGTAACTGGTCCCAACGAAGGGATTCTTAGCTGGTCTAAGAGCTACCTTGTCGGCATAAGTTAATACTAATGCACGAGTTCCTGCATAGATAAATAGACGGGCCACCTATAGGATGATGCAATGGTCCACAATAAGTGAAACAATTGATTTGTGTACTTGGGGCTCCGCCAATGAGAACTACCGTCAACAGTGGGTTACAGGGCAATCAGTGGAACACCAAAATGCCGGCTGAAATATGTATTTTTTGCCCCCAAAAGAGAGATTAAACAGGTGGTTTTGTGAAATGTCAACCCCAATTGTTATGTTTTTTCCCTGTCAACTCATGTAGTAAACCCTAACCCTGTCTCCACCAAGAAAAAAGGTTAGTCAAATGGCGGTAATGAAGATAGCGAGCGAGCAATGCTTGATTTGATCTGTTGTTTCTTCTTCGTACTAGTACTACTGTACTACTCAAGAAACATACCATGTGGTGCAGTAGAAACCCAACACATGCGTACATCGAAAGCCGGCCATGCCGAGTTGAGATCTCTGCAGATCTGCAAACGGTCTTTGTCTGATCCATCGCCGTCAAAGACCGCACGGTGCATCGCAGAAGATCTAACCCGCCATGCCATACCTTGTGTGTCGCCTCAACGGCTCATAAACGTCTCACACTCTCACCTGACGGGTATTTTGGTTTCGCAGGCGATGCGTGTAAGCCTTCCCTCCAACTATTATTCCCTTACCGAACGCATCTGGGCCGGAATCGAGGGCCCACTTACGTGAGGCGAGAAGAAGAAGAATGAGAAGGACCCAGCTTGTCTGCGCCAACCGATTTATAAAAGTTTGAAATAAAATAAAACATAATGGATGGGCCCACTTAATGCCGCTATCTTTTGTGGGCCCACGCGACGTTGCCGCTAATTTTGCTACCACGTCTTTGTTTGCTGTTTTGCATTTGCGTTTGCATGCGGCCAATTCCCACGGCTTTTAGTTGCGCGACAGCGACAGCGAAATGCGTTACCGCGGCCGACCACGTTTTATCACGGTGACCAGACCACGTCTTATCCCCATGATAAGACGCCAAGCGAATGTCCCTATTTGATTACCACCAAGAGTTGGTGCCCAGTCCAGTCCTAAACATGACATGAACTCCTTTAACTACTCAACACGTACGTACGCGCGGTTAACAAAACGGTTTACTTCTCTCGTTGTGCCGGGTAAACACTAAACAGGCAGCAGTCAGCTAAAAATAGTACTAGTTACTAGACAAGTACTACTCCGCTTCATGTAAAAAAAAATTATACTCCACTTACTTGGTTCTTAAACAGGGAGTACGAAGTATGACTAGAACTTTACATAACCTCACCGTAATACCCGGCGAAAAAAAAACCATAAAGCACGCAGCCGCATCCTCTCGTAAAGACCCGCTTGCCTTCCGCCGGTGCGCACCGGTCAGTCTCGTGGCCTTACGGCATCTCCGACGTTACCCGTTACCCGCAAAAACCCTCTCGCATCCATTCGCAAATAATGGGACCAGTTTATGAATACAGATGTGAAAGAACGTCATCCAGCGCTAGCTGTATATATTTCAAACAACATTTTAATTAAGCGGATGTTTCAAACATAGATCATTGCGGTTAAAATGTGATGTGAAAGGTTCCCTGCACAACAACCATGTCGTCATCTCGAAATTGCGGGAGAAATCTCGTCCGGACTTCCCCATGGACCGATACGGATCGCAGTAGGATGGCTTCCGTGATCCGGAGAGCGTGCTCCGGACGGTTGCGGGAGGTTTGCGGGTCGGCGTTGGAGATGCCCTTAGGGCCATAGGACAACTATGGGGCAGTGGATCCTGAGCCTTGTCGATGGGAGGGCTCTGTTTTTGACGTTTCTTCATGTTTTGTTAGGGTTTGTGTTCTGCTCATGAAGGCGAGTCGGCGACGACTCCCTGAAGATGAAATAAGGTTCTCCCTAACTAGCCCCATCCCGATGATGCGTCTAATATCGTCGGTGGGCATGTAGAGGTGTGTCTCCGATAGATCATTGGTGGATTTGCTCGGATCTTGTTGTAGTTCGTATACATTCGTGTGTCGTCAGGTTGGATCTTTCCGATCTACGCTACCCTTTATCTGTGACAAATATTGTTTTGTTGCACTGGTCATATGGTGCCTTAGCACGACAACATCCCGACTGTCTACAACAACAAGTTTTGTCCGGCTCCGATGAAGAAGAGGTGATGACGGTGGTGCGCCTTCGGCTCGCTTCAGTGCCTTTAGTCGTCGTTAGGTGGTCTAATTTTTTTATTATTTCTAATGTTTATTGTACTACCATGATTGAAAATGAATAGATTGAAAGTTTGTCCGTAAAATAAAGAAATAACCTCATAGAGCGTGTGTTACTAATGCCTCACGGTAATAACATGACTGCACAAAGATGGGAACTCTCTTAAAATATTACCCCATTCTTTCTTGAAAAGAAAGAGGAAGAAAATATTAGTGGATGCACAACACTTCATTGTTGTTGATTATTAACGGACGATTAGTACCACTCTTCATGTCTAGGCCTACTTTGATTCGAAGAAATTTCATAATATTTTTAGAGGGTTTAGAATCCTTTCAATTTTTTTCTATGGTACCATTTGATTGATGTGACTGAATCCTAATAAATTTTCATAAATAATTATGCGTACTATGTTTAATAGAAAATCTAACATCCATTTCAAAAAAATTCTGTGGTATCAAACATTCTTGGCTAATCCCATAGATTTTCCTAATCAAATCTAATCCCATAAGCTTCAAAATATCCACACGTTTTACCAAACACATCAATCTTAAATTTTACTATTCCTAGGTTTTGAGAATCTTACGAAACAAAGAGAGCCTTAGGGCATTTTCAACTCCGAACCTCAAACCGTTTGCATACGTCCGGACCGCGTGGTCCGAACCACGTAACCCATCCAACACGGTCCTGTATCAATCCGCCGAGCGGTCCGGACCATGTGTTTCCCGCAAACTGAAACTAAACATGGGGGGGGGGGGAGGGGGCTTTGCGTGAGTCCAAACACAAGACACGTTGGACTCTTACACCCATGGGCCAACTAAAAGGAAGGCGCAACCCACCCTTTTGTAACATTCCACACTGTTTCCGCGCTAAAATCCCCACTCTCTTCTTCCAACCCATCGCTCTTCACCCAATTCCCGCCATTTTCTCCCACTTTCTTCTTCACTGCCGCCACTGACACATGGAACTGGACCAGGACCTGCCGGAGATGGAAGTCGTGTAGGTGCAGGATGATTCGAGCATCAAACTCACCCAAAAGAACAACTCGGGACGCGATAAAATCCACGTAAAAGCGAAGGCCAAAAAGCAGGCAACACTCGTGAAGAAGCAGAAGGCCGATGGAGGGCATGCTAACGGTGTTCGCGGTAGTGGGCGTGCGGGCCGCAGACGTGGTGGAGATCGCGAACAGGACACACAGCAGCAAGAGGATTGGGCTGTCGGACAGACAGAGGAGGAGGAGATGAAGGAGGATGAGGGCGGCGAAGAGGATGACCCGGATGGTTTTGGCGGCGATCCAAAGAAGAAGGGTAGAGGAGAAAGCTTCAACATGCGGGAGGACGAGCTGTTGTGCCATGCATGGTTGTCCACTAGCCGCGATCCAATCCATAGCATGAAGCAAAAGGGCTCAACCTTTTGGGCCAACATTCACATATGGTTCCATGAACACAACCATTTCACGCCCTACTCCAACGCGGTGATCCGCAACCGTGAACCAAAGTCCCTCAACCACTGATGGTACACCATCCAAGAGTCCATGTCTAAGTATTGGGGCCACTTGGCGCATCTCATCACAAGGTGGTTTAGTTTGGTGCCCAAATCACTGAGCATGTAAGTTATCACTTGCCGGAAATGCATAGTTGTGTTGATCATTTTGTAGCTGGATATGCTTTTGTTGATCATTCACCAGATATGCATAGATTTGTTTATTATTGGCCGGTGCATAGTTTTGTTGATCACTAGCCAGATATGCATAGTTTTGTTGATCACTAGACGGATATGTAGCCGGATATGCACAGTTTGTTGATCGTTGGATGGATGTGCCCAATTTGTAGCCGGATATGCATAATTTTGTTGGTTGATCACTAACCGGATATGCAAAGTTTTTTGATCACTAGTCGGATATGCAGAGTTTTTTTGATCATTGGCCACATGTTCCCTATTATGAAGCTGGATATGCATAGTTTTGTTGATCGTTGGCTGTTGTTTTGTAGCCTTCTCGTGCTTGTACGGTGTTCAAGAAATTGAACAAGAAAAACTTCACCTTCATGCGTTGTTGATTGAAGTTGAATGGGCAACCGAAGTGGAACCTATTCATAGCCAAGACTGGCTCCCAAGCCAGTGAGGAAGAAACTGGTGACCCAACCGACCAAGTGAGAGAACCACCCAAGAAGATTAGAAGAGGATTTCGGAGAAAAAAGTGGGAGAAGGAGAGGGTGAGGCGAGAAGGTGCAACAGTCAAGATGACGGAGAGGTTCGAGGTCATCTTGGTCAAGAAGGAGGAGACATTCGTCAAGCGCTCGAACATGAAGGAGAAAAAAAGATGGAGAGGTTCAAACTGTGGATGGAGGCGATCAAGAAGAAGCTAGTGCTCAAAAAGAATACGGCGTTGGCCGAAGAGAAGGTCATGCTCGAGGAGAAGAAGGTGGAGCTTGAAGAAAAGAAGGTGAAGATCGCAGCCGATGAGGAGGACGCCAGTATGTTGTCCTTGAAGGTGGAGTCTTTGGATGTCGATGATGGAAATATGCCCTAGAGGCAATAATATAATGGTTATTGTTATATTTCCTTAATCACGATAGAGGTTTATTATTCATGCTAGAATTGTATTGACCGGAAAGTTAAATACATGTGTGGATACATAAACAAATACCGTGTCCCATTGAGCCTCTTCTAGACTAGCTCGTTGATCAAAAGATGGTTAAGGTTTCCTAACCATAGACTTGTGTTGTCACTTGATAACGGGATCACATCATAGGATAATTATGTGATGGACAAGACCCATCCGTTAGCATAACATATGATCGTTCAGTTTATTGCTACCGCTTTCTTAATGTTAAATACATATTCCTTCGACCATGAGATCATGCAACTCTCGGATATAAGAGGAATACCTTGTATTCTATCAAACGTCACAATATAACTGGGTGATCATAAAGATGCTCTACACGTATCTCCGAAGATGTCTGTTGAGTTGGCATGGATTAAGATTGGGATTTGTCACTTCGTGTATCGGAGAGGTATCTCTGGGCCCTCTCGGGAGTGCAGCATCACAAGAAGCTTGCAAGCAAAGTGACTAAGGAGTTAGTTACAATATGATGTATTACGGCACGAGTAAAGATACTTGCCAGTAACGAGATTGAACTAGGTAGGGAGATACCGACGATCGAATCTCGAGCAAGTAACATACCAACAAAGGGAATTATGTATGTTGTCATAAAGGTTCGACCGATAAAGATCTTCATAAAATATGTAGGAACCAATATGGGCATCTAGGTCCCGCTATTGGTTATTTACCAGAGAGGCGTCTCGGTCAGTCTAGATCATTCTTGAACCCGTAGGGTCCGCACACTTAACGTTCGTTTACAATATAATATTACATGAGTTATGTGATTTGGTGAGAGAATGTTGTTCGGAGTCCCGGATGAGATCATGGACATGACGAGGAGCTTCGGATTGGTCCGGAGGTAAAGATTGATATATAGGACGATGCTATTTGGTCACGGAAAGGTTTCAGAACATACCGGGTAATCATCAGATCACTGGAAGGGGTTCCGGGAGGCCCCGCGAGGTTAATGGGCCATGTGGGCTAAACGAGGTGAGCAAACCAGCCCACAAGGGGCCGGCGCGCCCCTCCTCTGGCTGCAGGCCTTGGGGAGAAAAGGAAGGAGGGGAGTGGGCCTCCCCTTGCCTTCCCTCTCCTCCCCTTTCCTTCCCCCTGAGAGAAAATAAGGAAGGGGGGCGCCATAGGGCGCCCAAGGGGGTCGGCGGCCACCCTTGGGGCGCACCCTGGCTGCCTCCCTTCCCCCACCTATATATATGAGAGGGAGGGGGCGCTACACACCCACGCCAATCCATGAGCCATGTGCGGCACCCCTCTCCCCGGTTTCATCCCCCGTCAAGTTTTTCTGTAGTGCACGGGCAAGACCTGCGGGAACAAGTTCACCACCACCGTCATCACGTTGTCGTGTTGCTGGAACTCATCTACTACTTCGCTTCTCTTGCTGGATCGATAAGATGAGGACGTCATAGAGTTGAACGTGTGCTGAACACGGAGGTGTTGTACATTTGGTACTTGATCGGTTGGATCATGAAGGTGTATGACTACATTAACTAAGTTGATAAACACTTCCGCTTAACGTCCTACGAGGGTACGTAGACATACTCTCTCCTATTGTATCTATGCATCTCCATGGGTAGATCTTTCATGTGCGTGGAATTTTTTGTTTTCCATGCAACGTTCCCCTACAGTGGCATCATGAGCCAGGTCTATGCGTAGATTATATGCACGAGTAGAACACAGAAGAGTTGTTGGCGATGATGTTCATACTGCTTACCACCAACGTCTTATTTTGATTCCACGGCATTGTGGGATGAAGCGGCCCGACACATGAGACCGATTCCACCGATTGACATGCAACATGTTTTGCACAAAGGTAGCTGGCGGTTGTCTGTTTCTCCTACTTTAGTTGAATCAATTTGACTATGGCCGGCCCTTGAAGAAGGTTAAAAGAGAAAACTTGATAATCACTGTTGTGGTTTTTGCGTAGGTAAGAACGGTTCTTGCTAGTTGCCCACAGCAGCCACGTAAAACTTGCAACAACAACGTAGAGGACGTCTAACTTGTTTTTGCATGGCATGTTGTGTTGTGATATGGTCAAGATATGATATGATATATGTTGATGTATGAGATGATCATGTTTTGTAATAAGTTCACGACTTGCATTTCGATGAGTACTACAACTGGCAGGAGCCTTAGGGTTGTCTTTAATTATTGTATGACCTACGTGTCAATCACTAAGCGCCATGTAATTGCTTTACTTTATCACTATGAGTTGGCAATAGTTGTAGAAGAAATAGTTGGTGAGATGACCCCAACGGCCGACGCTATGATGAAGATCAAGGTGTCGTGCTGGTGACGATGAAGATCATCACTACTGGAATCAGGGAATTTGCCATCAGCCAGTTCTTTGTCGTCTGCTAGCTGACGACAAAGAAGGTCTTTGTCGTCCTCTTACAAAATATAGATGACAAAGAACTGGTTGATGGCAAAGATAATGTTTGCCCTCGACCAGGTTGTTTGTAAATACGCTGGCGATGGCAAACGCCATGAGCGACACAAGGTGGGTGGGGTCCACTGGAGGCCAGCGCATGGAGACTGGACCACCCCCTATTTGCCATCTGCTAGCTGATGGCAAAGTGCCAGAAAGCAGATGAAAAAGAGGGGGTGGGGTCCACTGGAGGCCAGCACATGGAGCCTGGCCCACCCCCTCTTTGCCTTCTGCTAGCTGACGGCAAAGATTCTTTGTCATCTGCTAGATCCATTCTAGCGGCCCTGACAGCCCTCTCCCTCCCACTCCTCTCTGTCTCTCTCTTCCCCGTTCCCCACACCCGTTGCCCCTGACCCCCCCGCCGCACCGGTTGCCGCCCCGACTGTCGTGGTTCTAAGTCTGACAGTAGAATGGGGGGTAGGTATGGAGAGGCAAGATCCTAGCTATGGAGCAGTTGTGAAGACCTTTGGATGTGCGAGTTCAGGCCCTTCTCGGAGGAAGTAACAGCCCTCGTCTCGGGCCGAGGCGGTCGAGTGGATTACGTGTGTATAGATTACGAGTGCGAACCCCTACTTGAGGAGGGGTGGCTTATATAGTGTCTGCCAGACCCCTCCGGCCCTCAGTAATGCGGGGTTTAAAGTACATTAACTCTAGGTGTTACTGGTAACGCCTTACATAAAGTGTCCTAAATGCCATAAAGACTACTTAATTATAGACCGTTACGATGCAGAGTGCTCCTGATCTTCTGGTGGTCGAGTGAGTCTTCATGGTCGAGTCCTTCGAGTCCGTCGAGTGAAGTCTCTCTTGGTTGACTAGAAGGCAGTTTCTTCTGAGGGTGTCCTTGGATAGGGTACTTAGACCAGGTCTATGACCCTATTCTAGGTACATGACTTCATCATTAGCCCCCGAATGGATCGAGGTTCGAGTGAGGAAGAAGTTGACAATATTTCCGACCTGCTTTTGTGTTCTGGACATGAACCATCTTGGACCAATAATCTCTTTGTAGATAACAGCAACTTTTCTTTCAGTCGCCTTGATCCATTCTTTTCTCTCGTCGAGTGAACTTTTGAACTCAGCAATCTCTAAGCGACGGATCGCAGGAAATCTCTCGTCTGACAGATCGATCTGCTGTTCGCGGATTTTGTGGGATCCGAATTTTGGGGAAGCGCGCGAAGCGGGGCGGACTGCGGCGCTCGGATGGGACAGGGCATAGACGCCTCGATTCCCGCGCCGTCTTTTTCGCCACGTATCGCGTACGCGCGACTGTTTCGGGATGTGATTGGATTGCCTGGGCCCACTTGTCATACACTCGGAAGTGCTCTTATAAAGGCGCCCGGTGAGGGTTTTTGAGCAGTACTTCTCAATTCTCCCTTCTGTCCTCTCCACCTCCGCCCGCATCGCCTGCTCTTGACTCTTCCCAACTACCCGTCGTGCGCTTCGACGGCAACAATGGTGAAGGAGAAGACGGTGGCTCTGGAGCGCGCGAAGAAGGCGACGATGACGGGGAAGGCGAAGGGGAGAGCGACTAGTCGGGGTGGATCTTCGTCAAGGTCCCGTCTGCCGCAAGGCTGGGTCCAAGGGGATTGGATCCGGTCGACCATCACCGAGAAGGATCTCACTGAGATGGCCAACGAGGGTTTGATCCCCACGGAGACGTGAGGCTCCCGGGAGCAGTGGCAACCACAGTAGGAAGAGGGTGAGTGTGTTCTTCTGGCTACCCACGTCGACCGTGGGTTCTCTCTGCCTCCGAGTGTTTTCTTCCGTGGTTTCTTGAATTTCTTTGGGGCGCAACTCCACCACTTCAATCCGAATTCTATCGCCTACCTTGCTGCCTTCGTGTCCATGTGCGAGAACTTTCTGGGCTACCGACCTCACTGGGGTCTATTCAAGCACATATTCACTTGTCGTTCTCAGACAGTGAAAAGGCGAGTCCAGATGACGATAAGACCAAAGTTATTCAGATGTGTGGGGGTCTGGGGATTCAGATGAGGAGCAAGAGCACCTTTCCAGCCATGACTCTCCCTGAGTCGGTCAGGGGATGGCAGTCGACTTGGTTCTACTACCAAAATGAGTCGACGCCGGGACAGTCGAGTGGTCTCCCTCCGTTCTCTATGGACCGAGCGCACAAGCCCTCTTCTCTGAAGGTGCTCCCTGAGGAGAAAGCCCAAGTGAAGATGTTGATGGAGCGTGTAGTCCAGTTAGTTCGGGAAGGAGTGACGGGTATGGACCTTCTGGAGGTCTTCCTTAGGCGGCGCATTCAGCCTCTTCAGTACCGAGGCCATTGTATGTGGCTGTACTATGGAACTAAGGATGAAACTCGGGTCCACCCAGAAGTAGTCGACGACGCCACACTGGAGAGGTGGATGGCGCGTCACGAGGAACAAAGACAACCCTCGAGGAGCGGGAGGATTCCGCCACTCGACCATTCTAGCACTCGGACAAGGTATGCCCACTTTATCTCAATTGTAATCTTGCCATACTTATTACGCTTTCGCTGCAAATTGGTCGATTGATCTTTATTTTGTGTGTGTCGGGCCTTCACGAACTATACTCGATGCCCAATGGAGCCTGAGCGCCCGATGAAGAGGAGGAAGGTAGTGGGGGTAAAGCCGGGGAGGACTGGATTGGACGCTGGCGGCGATGATGGCGATGATGACTCGATGGGGAGGAAGAAGAGAGGAGGAGGAGGAAGTTGCACCGCCTCGCTCGGAAAGGCGATCAAAGCTTGTCCATGACCCTGCGACTGAACGTGGCAAGGGGGTCGCGGCTGTTGCGCAGTCGACCAAGCTCCCTCGGACCACTTCTTCGACGCCGACTAAGAAGGCTCCGAAGCAATCTCGAATGGCGCCATCGAAGCCGGCGAAGGTCTTGCCGAAGATGAAGGTGTCGATCCCCACTATCTCAGGGTAATGATGTTGCTTGAGTTTTTCCGTTCCCCATGGACTTATCTTTGGTCGACTCATAAATCAACCATTGTCTTTTGGAATCGCGGTCTTGCTACTTGACACCTCGGCTAGGGCTGACGATCATGAGATGGAAGATGCTGCCACTGCAAAACCTGGTATGACTCGTAATTCCGTCTTTTAGTCGATTGGCTCTTAGTCTCTAATTCTGATTCTTTTCTGTAGCTCCATTCAATGTTGTTATCACCCTTCGACGGCGGCGATGATGAGGAACGGCTGAAGCAAAGGAGGAGCAGGAAGCGTCTGTTGGCGAGTGACTCGGGGCGTGCGGCACCGAGACACCTTTGGTCGCGGAGGAGCACCACTCGGCACACCATATCTTTCGCGGTGCCGTTGATGAGTGCTCACCCCGCGTCGTCGAGTGCTGCACAGCCTTCACTCTTCTCGACCCGCTCGTCCCGGAGGACCAAGCGATCTTTGCAAAAAAGCGTCGCCGGTAGGAGTCATGATGGAGCGGTGAAGGCCATCCGGAGGCTAGCGGGCATCCTATGGCGCTTGATTCCGCTCTTCAAAGCAACGTTGGTCGATCGGTCATCGCTTTGTTACTGTTAGGGATATGATATCTGAAAATTCTTCTTTCTGAAATCCGTAGTACTCCTACACCCACTAGGTGTGTCGATTGAAATTCCGGGTTAGTGGGGGCACACTGAGTGCACCCACTGGGTGTAGTCCCCAAGGCTATGGTGGACTGCTGGCAGTCGAGCATAGTCTTTATGTCCTGACCTTTTTCCTTCATTCGATTAGGTCGAGCAGTTTTTGGTGGTGGGGGCACGCTGAGTGCACCCAGGTGTAATCCCGAGGCTGTAATTCGATCTTTGGCGATTGACTACTGATCTGAAAAACTACTACATTTTTTCTTTTGTTGGTCGACTGGTCGACTCTATCTTGATAGAACTAGTGGGGGCACGCTGAGTGCACCCTTTGGTGTAATCCCCGAGACTACGGTCGAATGTTTGTATTCGGCTGTAGTCTTAGAAACGTATGATTTTTCTTTAGTCACTCAGAAGTGAATTATCTTTGACATTTTGTCGATTGGTTCTTCGTAGAAATCCTGCGACCTTGCGGCTCGCTACACCGAGTTGGAGAACAAACATATTCAGCTCGAGCTTGATCTGAAGCTGGTCCAGGAGAATTTGGCGAAGGCAAAGGAGGAGACTAAAGTATGTTTGGTGAGGCCTTGACGACTGCCTTTGCCCCTCATTTGTTTCAAAGTCGATCTTCTTTGTAACTGCGAGGCAAAGTGAAGGAGGCCAGAAGAAGAAAGACCTTGAGTTGGCTGAGATCTGAAGACGGCTTTAGAAGACCAAGCTCATGAGACGAAGTTAGCTTCGGTCACCAAGCTTGAAGAAGAGAACACCAATCTGAAAGCTGCTCTTGCCATTGCCAACAAGGAGGTCAGTCGACTGAAAAGCGACAAAATTGCTCTGAATGACAAGGCCAGTGAGTTGACAGGGAAGAAGAACGATCTGGAGGCTTATCTGGGCGGACTGCCCAAGAAGTTGTTCCTCATGCTCGAAGGTAATCCTTTGCACCAAGCAAGTATTTTTACAGTGATCTTTCCATTCGACTGTTGTCTTGACTCGGCGGTTGTGTTTGCAGAATTTTGCCACAACTTTGAAGAGGAGACTGGTCGACTGGAACCAAACCTGGACCCCATCAACTCTCCGGTGAATGATGAAGTCGCCATGAACGTGTTCCGGCTCGAGTCTCGTGTTGCTGCTGTCATTGACTATCTCGCAAGGCTGAAGGTCGCTACTTCCCGGATCGACTCTACGCTCGCAGCGAGAGGCGCTCGAGCGATCTCGAGTCTCTGATGACTCGACTGAACACAGTCCCTGGTCGAGTGCAGGAGTGGAAGAAGTCTTCTGCCAGGTGCGGTGCAGATGTCGCTCTGTGTCTGGCCCGAGTCCATTGCAAGGATGCACGAGAGGACAAGTTGGCGGCTCTTCGGGTGGCTAACACCAAGAAGCATGATTTCCGGTCTTTCATGGAGACTTTCATGGCCGCTGCCACTCGGATCGCGGATGGAATTGACCTTGATGAGTTCGTTGCACCTTCCAGCCCTCCACAGGAGGGGTAAAAAACTTCTTGAGCTTGACACTTTAAATTTGCCTCGGTATGCCGAGTGATTTTGTAACCGATAAACCTTAACAGGCTTAGTGCCTGAGCACTTTCGGTTCCGTTAGGTATTTATCTAAACTTGGATTCGATGTTTGAATACGCTTGTATTTGGTTTGAGATGTCTTTTGCAGGTTAAAGCGAAGCGCTTATTGCAATCGACTTGTTCCCCAATTCACTTAGGCAGGCACTGGGCTGCGGCTAAGCCTCCGAGTGGGAGACGTGCTCTCCACTCGGTAGGATTTTCAAAACTTAGGTAGGCACTGGGCTGCGGCTAAGCCTCCGAGTGGGAGGTGTGCTCTCCACTCGGTAGGATTTTTATAACTTAGGCGAGCACTGGGCTGCAGCTAAGCCCCCGAGTGGGAGGTCTGCTCTCCACTCGGTAGGATTTTTATAACTTAGGCGAGCACTGGGCTGCAGCTAAGCCCCCGAGTGGGAGGTCTTCTCTCCACTTGGTAGGATTTTTATAATTTAGGCGAGCACTGGGTTATAGCTAAGCCCCCCCCCCCCGAGTGGGAGGTCTGCTCTCCACTCGGCAGGATTTTTATAACTTAGGCGAGCACTGGGCTGCAGCTAAACCCCCGAGTGGGAGGTCTGCTCTCCACTCGGTAGGATTTTTATAACTTAGGCGAGCACTGGGCTGTAGCTAAGCCCCCGAGTGGGAGGTTTGCTCTCCACTTGGTAGGATTTTACGTTGTACTTGTGGTGTAGCTCGAAGGAGAGGGTCGCAGTCGACCTGCACCTCGTCTTCCTTGCGACCGCACGTTGTACTTGTGGCGTAGCTCGGAGGAGAGGGTCGCAGTCGACCTGCACCGCGTCTTCCTTGCGACCACACGTTGTACTTGTGGCGTAGCTCGGAGGAGAGGGTCGCAGTCGACCTGCACCTCATCTTCCTTGCGACCGTACGTTGTACTTGTGGCGTAGCTCGGAGGAGAGGGTCGCGGTCGACCTGCACCTCGTCTTCCTTGCGACCGCACGTTGAATTTGAACTTAGGCGAGTACCTGGACTGCAGCTAAGACCCCGAGTGGGAGTCTGGCTCACCACTCGGTAGGATTTTATTGAAACTTAGGCGAGTACTTGGACTGCAGCTAAGCCTCCGAGTGGGAGGTCTGCTCTCCACTCGGCAGGATTTTTAAAACTTAGGCGAGCACTGGGCTGCAGCTAAGCCCCCGAGTGGGAGGTCTGGCTCACCACTCGGTTGGATTTGATTGAAACTTAGGCAAGACGGATTCGCAGCTAAGCCCCCGAGTGGGAGTCTGGCTCACCACTCGGTAAGGATTTTTTTTACAAACTTAGGCGAAACGGATTCGCAGCTAAGCCACCCACTGAGGGGGAAATTTTTCTGAATAAATAAAAGTGACAAAAATCATTGGGGAAACTATGACACTATTATCTTGCGAAACATGAACTACAGAAGTACTTTATTACAACTCATCCGAGTGAAAACTTAAGTGTAAAATGGGCGGAGTAGCTCCGCGTTCCAAGCTCGGGGCTCGTCGATATTGTGCTTGACGTTGTAGAGATGGTACGCTCCGTTGTGGAGAACCTTGGTGACGATGAAGGGTCCTTCCCAAGAAGGAGCAAGCTTGTGTTGTTTCTGCTGATCCACTCAGAGAACCAAATCTCCTTCCTGGAAGGCTCGACTCTTCACGTTTCTAGCATGGAAGCGATGCAAGTCCTGTTGGTAGATGGTCGATCGGATCAGAGCCATGTCTCTTTCTTCCTCTAAAAGATCGATTGCATCTTGCCGCACTTGTTCCGCTTCAGCCTCATTGTAGAGCTCGACTTGAGGAGCATTGTGAAGCAGATCACTCGGCAAGACCGCTTTAGCTCCATAGACCAAGAAGAATGGAGTCCTTCCGGTCGACCGATTAGGCAAGGTCCTTAGACCCCAAAGCACCGAGGGAAGTTCATCGACCCATGCTCCAGCCGCATGCTTAAGGTAACGCATCAGTCGGGGTTTCAACCCTTTGAGGATCAAGCCATTGGCTGGCTCCGCTTGTCCATTCGACTGTGGATGGGCGACCGAAGCGTAGTCGACTCGTGTGCCTTGAGATGTGCAGAATGCTCTGAACTCCTCCGAATCGAAATTTGATCCGTTGTCTATGATGATGCTGTGCGGGACTCCATATCTGAATATCAGTTCCCTGATGAAGCTGACAGCAGTACCGGCGTCAAGGTTTTTGATGGGTTTAGCCTCAATCCACTTGGTGAACTTGTCGACTTCCACCAGTACATGCATGAAACCGCTTTGACCTGTCCTCAAGGGGCCTACCATATCCAACCCCCATACTGCAAAGGGCCAGACGAGTGGAATGGTCTTTAGAGCTGACGCAGGCTTGTGTGACATGTTGGAGTAAAACTGACATCCCTCGCACTTGTCCACTATCTCCTTCGCCATCTCATTCGCCCTTGGCCAGTAAAATCCGGCTCGGTATGCTTTGGCCACGATGGTCGAGAAGGGCGCATGATAGCCTGAGGGTCCAGTGGATATCATCAAGGATTATTCGATCTTCTTCTGGTGTTATGCACTTCTGACCAACTCCAGTCGCGCTCTCTCTGTATAGCTGCCCCTTGATCACAGTAAAGGCTTTGGATCGGCGGACGATCTGTCGAGCCTCTTCTTCGTGCTCTGGGAGCTCTTTTCTTAGGATATACGCGATATATGGAACTGTCCACTCGGGAGTGACCACTAAAACCTCCATGACCAAGTCGACCACCGCTGGAACTTCAACTTCAGTCGGATCTGTGGCACTCTTGGGCTGCGGAGCTTCTTCAGTAAAAGGATCTTCTTTGACTGATGGAGTATGGATATGCTCGAGAAACACTGGCCAGGAATGGCTTCTCTTTTGGAACCTATCTTCGCCAAATCGTCAGCCGCTTGATTTTTCAGTCGGGGTATATGATGGAGCTCTAACCCCTCAAACTTCTTTTCCAGCTTCCTCACCGCATTGCAGTATCCAGTCATGGTTGGGCTTCTTACGTCCCACCCCTTCATCACTTGGTTGATCACCAAATCTGAGTCGCCATAAACCATAAATGACGGACGGCGAGTGAAATGGCCATCATAACCCATACAAAAGGGCCTCATATTCTGCCTCATTGTTGGAGGAATCAAAGTGAATCTGTAGCACATATCTGAGCTTATCTCCTGCGGGGAAACAGAACAACCCTGACACGGAACCATTCAACATTTTAGAGCCATCAAAGAACATGGTCCAATGCTCCGAGTGAACTTGAGTCGGCTGCTATTGTTCAATCCACTCGGCAAGGAAATCTGCTATTGCTTGGGACTTAATGGCTTTCTTTGCCTCAAACTTGATATCAAGGGGAAGGAGTTCAATCGCCCATTCGCCACTTGACCAGTTGCGTCTCTGTTGTGCGAGAATCTACGAAAGTGGGCGTCTCTGGCGGTGTAATGGAATGATCGGAGAAATAATGAGCAACCTTCTTCGTGGTCATGTAGATCCCATACACAAGCTTCGATAGTGAGGATATCTTTGCTTTGATGGAGTCAAAACTTGAGACAGATAATACCTTTGGGCGCTGAACTTTGAAGGCTTTCCTTCTTCTTCCGCTCGACCGTAAGCCTTTGACGGACGACTTGTCCTGTGGCTGCAATATAAAGCAACAGAGGCTCTTTGCTGATTGGAGCAGCAAGCACGGCTGGGTGGAGAAGCGAGCTTTTAGCTCGGCAAGCGCTGCGTCGACAAGAGTCCACTCGAACATGCGCCTTCTTCATCGATCGGTAAAGAGGCAATGCCTTTTCACCGAGTCGTGAGATGAATCTAATTAAAGCGGCCAAGCATCTAGTAAGTTTCGGACATCATGCACCCGCGGGCGTTTCATTCGAGTATAGTGCGATTTTTCCGGGTTAGCGTCGATTCCTTGTTGGAAATGAGAAAACCGAGTAACTTGCCACGGGAACTCGAATGTGCGCCGATGGATTGAGCTTGATATCATACCTCCTGAGGTTGGCAAATGTTTGGCGAGGTCGATCGGCAGGTCGGAACCTTTTCGCGACTTGACCACGATATCACCCATATCGCTTCCACATTCCGTGATTTGGTGAGCAAACACTTCGAATCATTTGCATGAGCGTGGCTCCGGCATTCTTGAGGCGAATGGCATGGTGATATAGCGAAGCACCGAATGGAGTGATGAAAGCTGTTTTTATCTCATCGGGTCGTCTGAGCGGATCGATGGTACCGAATAAGCGTCTAAAAAGACAATCTCGCATCCCGCGGTTGAGTCAACAATTTGATCAATGCGAGGAGAGAAAATGATCTTCGGGCAGGCCCGATTGATGTGCTTGAAATCAATGCACATTGGAGTGAGTTGTCCTTCTTAGGAACCATGGCGACATTGGCGAGCCACTCGGGTGGTATATCTCTCGGATAAATCCTGCCGCCAATAGTCAAGCCACCTCCTCACCAATAGCTTTTCTCTTCTGGACGACAGACCGCCGAAGATGTTCCTTGACCGGTTTTGCTGCTGAGTCGACTCTAAGGCGATGCTCAGCCAGTCCCATGGGAACACCCGATATGTCAGCTGGCTTCCATGCAAAGATGTCCCAGTTCTCACGGAGGAACTGGATGAGCGCTTCTTCCTATTTTGGGTCGAGTGTTGTGGAGATATGGGTCGGGCGGCATTGGGGTCGGTCGGGTGAATGTGGGCGGCCGTCTCACGGACGGCCCGAAGTCTTGACTTCTGTGGCGAGCTTCTTGGCTCATGACAAATCACTTTCGGATCTGCGTTTTGCTTATATCCTTCTAGCTCGACCGCTATCACACAGGAATCGGCAATCTTTGAGCCTTTCGGGAACACTCTTACGCTTTTTCCGATCACCGGTGGCGGTGATCACGCCTTTGGGGCGGGCATCTTCAGTTTGAGGTACCGTAACATGGTGAGCCATGAACCGTCGTAAGCTGGTCTCCCCAAAATAAGCGTGGTAAGCGCTCGAAAATCCACGACCTCAAGCGTCGGCTTCTCTTTGCGAAAATGCTTGAATCACGAACACCACGTCCGAGCTATTTGGCGAGTGACTCGGCTTTCTTTCCAGTATAACTCCAAGAAAACTCATATTCTTGGTGCTCGATCGGGACATCGGAATGCCCATTCCTTTCAGCGTGTCCGCATACAATAAGTTCGATCCACTACCACCGTTCATTAGCACCTTCGTCGATCGAGTGCAGCCGACAACGAATTGACCACCAAAGCTTGCCTCCCGGGGTGGCTATATGAGTCGGGTGATCGGATGGTCGAATGTAATGGGAGTTTGGGACCATCTCGAGATAGCGGGTGTCGCAGGCGCGTATATTCACCTCACGGTTAATAACCTTGATCGGCTCTTACTTTCCACATCGCGAAGATCATTAGAGTGGAGTTAACATGAGGATATCCTCCCTCACCGTCCTCCTTGTCTTCGACTTTGTCCGACTCCTTTTCCTTGTCCTTGGGCTGTTTACCTTGGGCCGCTGGATCGAGGAGTCGACCTTTGGCGAGTGGTATGCCGGGTAGATGATATTACCCTCTTCGTCTTTCTTCGTGTGGATGTGACACGGCATATCCATCACGTCATTTCCTTCTTTATCCTTCACCTTCTTGGGGTTCCAGGATCCTTTGGGTCTTCCCTTGAACTTGCCCTGAGTCACGGCCAGAGCCTCCACAGGAGCCGCTGGTTCGGCCTTCCGCTTTTGCTTCCGACTGGAGTTTCCATTCTCCGACTGACTCGGCTTGTACTTGCCGCTGCAGAGTCGGTCCTCCTCTTCACCATTGGCGTACTTGGTGGCAATTTCCATCATCCGACTCAGGGTCATATCTCCGGTCCGCCCAAACTTCAAACTTAACTCTCTGTTCTTGACACCATCCTTGAAAGCGCGGATCGCACGATGATCGAACACGTTCTCCACGGTATGATGCAAAGTAATCCACCTCTGAATGTACTCTCTTAAGGTTTCATTAGACTTACGCACGCAGACTTGCAGCTCTGTCAACCCAGCTGGTAAACACATGTTCCCTCAAAAGTCTGACGAACACTGGAAACATCTTCCCAAGTGTAAATCTTGCTTGAGTCAATGATTCAACCACGCATACTGGCGAACCTTCCAACATGAGTGGTAAGTGCTTCATAGCCACCTCGTCATTCCGCCGCCCGATCTGTACAGCCACTCGGTAGTCCTCAAGCCAAGTTTCGGGCTTAGACTCACGGTGAACTTGCTTACTCGATCGCCAACTTTGAAGTTGGGGGAATCACGCGACTCGATAGCCCTGCTGAAACATTCCGGACCTGAAACATGCACTCGGCTGCTAGTGGGCGCATCCCTGTCGGGGCCACCTCGATGAGCCCTATTTCGATCGACCAAGCCTTGCACGATGATGGATCGCGCGTCGAAGCCTGGTTCGAGGGTCGTCAGACTCTTCGCCCTGCTGAGTTGGCCTTTGTCATCTTGCTGCCGAGGAGCATAAGACCCACCCCTCGGGGAGGTGGGCACTCGGCGCCTATCATCACGATCGTATCGGTCACCATATTGGTCCGTCGATTCTCGCGTCCTTCACGCCCGGAGGCGATCTGGGGCTGTGAGCCGGTCGAACCGTATTCGCAGCGACGGATCGGTGTGAATTACATTGCATGAGCGCAACACGGCTGGTCTCGATCTCCTGTTGCCGGAGCAAATCTCGATCGCATCAAGCCTCTGCCGACCTTCGACCGAGAGGGCTGGAATGACTCTGCTATACGGGTTGCAGCTGCTAAATTCTAAATCGGGGTTCGATATACGAGTCGGCGGGAAAAGTTGGCGTCGGCTGAGTCGGGTACTCGTTCGTTGCAGCGCTCGTCGAGTGCTTGAAGGTTCTCGAGACGGCGCTGCTCGCCAAGTTATTAGCGTGCCTCCTCAAGCGCGAGCCTCGGGGTCTCTCCGCGATGGGAGTATCAGGGGCATCCATGTTCTGCGGTGAAGTTCTTCCCTTTGTAGGGAATTAAGTGGCTCGGGTTGGTACTCTTCATGGACTTGAGCGGGATCACCTCCACCGTCTACCCCGTCCTCGCGGGGGAAACCGGGAGGGCTGCGAGGTCCATTGACCATCAAGACCTCCGCCTTGTATCACTGCGCTCGCTTTTCGGATCACGATCTCTCTGAACCGGCCGATGGTCGAACAGGCCTAGAGGGATTCGTCGGGCTCGATTGCCGCGACTTGGGTGGTGGCCGTCTGGTGAGCCACCGCGTGCCGCACCCACCGCTGGAGCCTCGACCGACCAGAGCGCTTGCGCTGGTGGGAGACAGGGAGGGTGGACGATAGGGGAGTCGACCGATATGGAGTCGATGGTTGTCGCAGCAGGGAGCGCATCAACGTCGAGTGGAGCCTCATGGAGCCAAGTTGAGTCGTCGGTGATGAAGGTGAGAGCGCCGAGGCGGATCTCGTGGCCCTCGACCAAAACTCCACCAGCAACCATGACGAAAGTAATCGAAAGAATTGCAACTTCTCCAAAAATTGCTAAGACACCGGCCCCACGGTGGGCGCCAGCTGTCGTGGTTCTAAGTCTGACAGTAGAATGGGGGGTAGGTATGGAGAGGCAAGATCCTAGCTATGGAGCAGTTGTGAAGACCTTTGGATGTCGAGTTCGGGCCCTTCTCGGAGAAGTAATAGCCCTCGTCTCGGGCCGGAGGCGGTCGAGTGGATTGCGTGTGTATAGATTACAGGAGTGCAAACCCCTACACCGAGGAGGCGTGGCTTATATAGTGTCCATGGACCCCTCGGCCCTCCGTGTCTGAGGTTTAAAGTACATTAAGTCTAGGCGTTCTTGGTAGCATACATAAAGTGTCCTTAATTCCATAAAGACTACTTAATTACAGACCGTTCACGATCAGAGTGCTCTTGATCTTGGTGGTCGAGTGAGTCTTCATGGTCGAGTCCTTGAGTCCGTCAGTGAAGTCTCTCTTGGTCATTGGAAGGCGGTTTCTTCGAGGTGTCCTTGGGTAGGGTACTTAGATCGGTCTATGACCCTACCTAGGTACATGACTTCATCACCGACCCCCCCGCCCCTCACCCCCCACCACGGTGGTCCGCCATGGCGCCCAACCCCACCGCCCGTTGCCCGCCCTCTCGTCACCCCTACGCTGCCGCCCCTTGCCCCCCCCTCCATGATCCCCCTGCCCCACCCACCCCTCTGTTTTTTGCATCAATTAGTTTTTCAGGTGAGCATTCATCTTCTATTTTTTCCTTTTTTTTCTACTATTAATTGCTTGTGAATTGCTACTGTTAAATTAGGTTAGTTCTAGGTTAGGTTAGTGCTAGGTTATGTTAGTGCTAGGTAAGGTTGGTGCTAGGTTAGGATAGAAAGATGAAAAAAAGGAAGAAAAGAAGGAGACGTAGAATAAGAAGAAAAAGGAAAAGAAAGGAAGAAGAAGAAGAAGAAGAAGAAGAAGAAGAAGAAGAAGAGGGGGAGGAGAAGAAAAAAAGAAGAAGAGGAGGAGAAGAAGAAGAATATTTCTTGTGTGTCCAGTAGCTAGGCAAGATGAGTGATCGTGCATGGATGTACATCGACCACACTAGTCAGAAAGACATGATGTGACATCCTCAGTTCAGGCCTTGCTTGTCTTTGCTTTATCATCCATGCATCATGTCTAAATTTATTGGAAACTTGAAATGGGGATGCTTAAACCCTAGCACCAAATGAAATTTAACTAGGTTCAATAAAAATATTTTCAATAACCCAGAATGCCCTTTGGAAATGTTCATAACTTCTGTTAAAGGTGAAAACCTCTTCCAAAAATGATGAACATATTTATAGGCTATTCCTGGATTTTTGAATTAAATTATATAGTATTTGCATTTGGGCATTTAATTGCTAATAATATTTTAAATGCTCAAATAATCATAAACTAAAATGTTTACTGTAGGATATATTCCCAACAGTGATCATGAGTAGTTTTATGATTTTTGAAAAAAGTCTAAGTAGTTTAAATAAAGCCCTAAAGACTGAAGAATAATAGAAAACAGAAACAATAAATAAAATAGCACACACACAGAGAGAGAGAGAGAGAGAGAGAGAGAGAGTTAGTACCTGGGCCTTACCTGGCGCCACCAACCGGCCCAGCACGGCCCAGCCCACCGCCGCTTCCCCCCCGTGTCGTCTTCCTCCTTGCGGAAGAGACGAGGCGTGGCCGCCCGCCGCCACCTCCTCCCTCCCTGCCTGCCTGGCTCCTCCCGGTGCTCCTTGACGACGCCACAGAGACGCCACGCATCCCCCGACCCCCTCTGGCCTGTCCACTCCTCTTCTCCCCTCCTCTGTCTCTCTCGCACGCAGCCACCGAACGCCATCGCCGCCACGCTCGCTGCCACTGCGGCCACAGCCACCGCCCCGCCTCGCCGACGCCTCAGGAAGCTCCGCCTCGCCTCCCTCTTCATCCTCTCCCAGACAAAAGGCATCGGAAGCCCCTGGATGCCGCTAGCTCCGCCGTTCCCCTCCTCGGCCACCGAGGACCGTCGCCGTCGATTTGCCGCCGTCTCCGCCTCCCCGAGCTCGTTGAGACCAACTCCGACCCCGCTGTGAGCTCCTCTTCCTCCTCCCCCTTCCCGTTCTCGCTCTCGAGCACCACAGCAACATCACCGAGCTCGGCCACACCCGCCGCCGCCACCGCACGTCGCCGTCGTGGCCACAGCCACGTTGGATTGATTCTGAGCACGTCATCGTCTCCGCCGCACTCGCACGAGCCCGTAGCACTCCTCACACGCCTCGCCATGCCCCCTAGCATCGGAGCCGACCTCGTCCGAACTCCGGCGACCGCAAGGTCGTCGCCGGCGACAACTACGGCCACCCCCGCTCCAGCCGCCTCCACCACTGGAAGCGCCACTCCGCCAGCTCCCCGTAGATGCTCCCCGCGCCCCAAACCGTGGCCTGTAGCGCAATCCCGAAGCGGACGCCGCCGCGATCTGAGGTCGGCGGCGGTTAAACGCCGGCAGCTGACGTGGCACCGTCGTTAGCAGTTAATGATTCCACTAATTAACCCACACTCTCACTGACATGCGGGCCCCGCTGCCTAACTAACCAGCTAACAAGAATAGATTAAGATTAATCTAAACACACTGGCCCCATGCGTCAGTGTTGACTACGCTGATGTGGCCGTTGACCTGGCCCACCTGTCTGTGACCGTAGGCAGCACTGGCTCACTGACATGTGGTTCCCAGCGTCAGGTTTGACCTGGGCTGGCGCTTTTGACCTGATGACGTCACCCCGACGTCATGCTGACGCAGATAATCTTTTCTGGATTTATTTAATTTAGAAAATCCAGAAAATAGTACAAACTTCTAAAATTCATAGAAATTCAACCGTAACTCCAAATGAAATAAGTTATATATGAAAAATGATCAGAAAAATCCAATCTATCCATCTGTACAGTTTTCATGCATGTTAGAACAACTTATATCAGCTGTTTAGCACAAATCATATAAATGGCATTTAAATATCCACATATGGAGTTTGAATTTGAATCTTGGATTCAAACCAACTTCATTTAATATGGTTGCTAGTTGCATTAGCTCAATCAACAGCATATTGCCATGACATTATCATGCATCATATTTGTTCCATTGCATTGATTGTGTCCCTCTTTGTTTGCCGGTATTTGTCCCCTCTCGATAGACGTGGTTTCGACGATGAGATCGATGACACTGATGAAGAGCTATATTATCTTCGAAAGTTCCAGGCAAGCAAAACCCCCTTGTTCATTCCGATACAATCCCACTCTCTCGCCCTGCCCTCTTTTACTGCATTAGGACAACAATGATTCATCTGTTACTTGCTGCGGTAGCTGAACCCCTTTATCCTCTGCATGACATGTCATTGCCACAGTAAATAGATGAAACCCACTAGCATGAGTAGGAGTTTTTTGAGCCCTGTTGTGCCTACTCATTCATGCTTGTTTGTCATGCCTGCTATTGCTTAGAGTTGAGTCAGTCGATTCATCGGGAATGAATCAGAGGTGTGTGAACATGTCCTATTGTGTGTGAGCTAAGTGTGTGAACACGATTTGGTAAAGGTATCGGTGAGAGGCCATGTAGGAGTACATGGTGGGTTGTCTCATTGAAGCCGTCCTCGAGGAACTGAGTTACGTGTTTGTGATCCATGATTCAGCTACTACCATGCATTGGGCCTGAAATATGACCCCGCTCGACTTCTTAATCACCCTTGTCCTCTGTCCGGGAGTTGCAAGTAGTTTACAGTGTTTGTAGTATCTTTGGAGGCCATCTGTGATCTTGGCCGTGGGGAGGGCTGTGATGCGGTAGGCACGGGCGTGATGTCTTGGGCGCCGTTTGGTGTCTCGGGAACCCTGCTCACATCGTTTGGGGCTGTGGCGAAACTTGACGGATCTCCTCATGGATGGAACCGAATAGGCGATAAACTGGACTAGGGATTTGAGTGTTTAGGTAGGTCATGGTCTACACCCGTCGGCTTTCGCTTGAAGTCTGCCGAGCACATGTCGTGTCTGAGGCGCTAAGTGGTGGAAACATGTATGAAGAAGTACACCCTATGAGGTTAATATCATCTATTGAATAGCCGTGTCATGGTAAAGGACTTCTGGGTTGCCTATAATGGTTCATAGACAAGTGAAAGTGGATACTTTAAAATCGCAAGATAAGTGTGAGTGCTATGGATGGTGTTCTCGTGAGGGAGGCGGAGGCGGATCCATAGTGGTGTATTGGTTGGTGAATATGTGGACTCGTGTGCCACCTCAAAAGAGTTACTTGCGGGCGTAGTTTAGGATATCCACCGAGTCAAAGCTGGCTTGCTGCAGTTAAACCCCACCATCCCTTTGTTGATAATGATGCATATGTAGATAGTTTTGATGTAAGTCTTGCTGGGTACATTTGTACTCACGTTTGCCTATTTTATGTTTTTGCAGAGAGACTTCAGTCTCGCTAGTAGTTCCACATGGACTTCGATGTTTAGCTTGTTACCTCAGCTACGATCTTGTGCCCTTGGCAGGATCTAGTAGATAGTCAGGCTTCTAAGCCTTTTTCATTTGTAGATGTCTGTACTCAGACATGATAAGCTTCCGCATGTGCTTGATCTGTATGCTCTGGATGTTGGGTCATGAGACCCATGTTTGTAATATCTCGCTCCTCGGAGCCTAATGAATACATACTTGAGTCGTAGAGTCATGTTGTGATGCCATGTTGTATTTGCACATATCGAGCATATTGTGTGTATGTTATTGAAATGCTTGGTATGTGTGGGATCTGACTATCTAGTTGTTTATCCTTAGTAGCCTCTCTTACGGAAATGTCTCCTAGTGATTCCTTTGAGCCATGGTAGCTTGCTACTGCTCCGGAACACTTAGGCTGGCGGCATGTGTCCTTCTTCGTTCTGTATACATCCCTTGAAATGTCACGCGTTAGTACCGGAGTCTGTTAGCCGCTTCTGACCGGTTTACGAGTCTGCTAGCCCGTGCTACAGCCGGAACTTACTCGCTGATGACCGACACGTTCGATGCTAGGTCATGGATGCTGTCCTGTAAGTCTGTGCCACTTTGGGTTTACGACTAGCCATGTCAGCCGGGCTCCTTATCATATGGATGCTAGCGACACTATCATATCGTGTGCCAAAAGGCGCCAAGCGGTCCGGGCAAAGGTAAGCGACACCGTAGGAATACCGTGCGTGAGGCGCAAAGTGATATGAGGTGTTACATGCTAGATCGATGTGGCATTGAGTCGGGGTCCTGACAGCTTTGGTATCAGAGCCTGACTGCCTGTAGGATTACCAAGCCAAAATGGTTGAAGTTGTGTCTAGAAATGCTTTAGTTATATAAGGGAATTGATTGTGGGATGGAACGTAAGGCTCTTTTTACTCCTTATACCTCATGGCCTTCTGATCTGAGTCATCCTCTTCTTTTCTACAGGGTTTAAGAACTAGGCCTTCTCATCTAACTATCAGGATGACGTGTTACTAATCCATGGACTTATGAGGTTGTTGGTTTTATGCCCCAGTTCAGTTTATACTACTTCCATATGTTCATAGTTGGTCTCGGAACCTTGTTATTGTGCTTCTGAGTGGTTATGCCACCATTTTTGTAGCATGTCTCCAATATTTTCGAGCATTTACAGCCATTATGTTGTCCGAGTCATCCTAGGTTTCTAAACAATCTGATGCACTTGCAAATTCTTTCCCTCTGGTTTTGATGTTCCTTTGGGCCAGATAAGCACACTAACCGGTGCGTTGAGGTAATTTATTGCCTTGACATATATGTTGGAGCTATTATTATGACCCTAGGTGTTTTAGGGAGTCACCTAGTAATCTAGCAATGTTTAGTGTTCCCGGTGTGAAGATTCTGGCCATCATTCTCGAAAGCATCTCGTGATGCTACTTAGGAGTAGGTATTCTATTCCTGGGTTCATGAACCCGAGATTCACCCCACTTACCTCATGTTGATAGTGTTTGCTAGTTCCTTTAGGAAATTAGTAACCTTTGCATTAGTTCTCGAGGTCCATGGTATTTCCTTCTTCCGAATACCATGAACCATTAAGGCAGAAGTTATTTAAACCAAAAGATCACAATCAGAGTACTGTTGAGGAGTTCTCCATTCTATATTGCGACTCTGCCAGTTCTACTTTTCTGCATGGGTTATCCGGAAGAAACCTGTTGAACTTGATTCGACATACTAATCCATGCATCCACAACTCGAGAAAATCATATGTTCCTTTGAGTTGTCCCCTTTAGTTATATCTTGACCTTCGTCTATCAATTGATAGTCGGGAGTAGTCGTGCATTCGT
This sequence comes from Aegilops speltoides, assembly GCA_021437245.1. NCBI lineage: Eukaryota > Viridiplantae > Streptophyta > Magnoliopsida > Poales > Poaceae > Aegilops > Aegilops speltoides. The sequence continues at coordinate 149,882,893 of CM038142.1, forward strand.
GTTAAATCGATGCCTTTTACTACGTGGTCCGTCAAGCCATTCTATTGGAGTGACTAGGAGAAAAAACTCCGATACCTTGTCCATTTCTAGGATTCGGTCAAAGCGGTTGTGCTCCATGAATCAAAATGCCAACCCAGCTTTTGATTACATTCCACAAGTATTACCGTCTTTATGTCAGGATTTTCATGAGAATTGCACCAGCTCTTGTGAATTCTTGACGTAGTGATACTTCTCGCCACCATTATTCATTCCTCGGTCTCATGTTGTTGTAACCGAAATGTCGACAAGTGAATCGTGGTGTGTGAAATCAATACTGCTAGCAACTCCGTTGCCTGGTAGTTAAATGGACGATAACCTCATTCTTAGTGTGTTGATTATTGAATCGTCACCCTAAGACTGATTGTGCTACCTAGTCCCTATTTCCGGTGCACTCTCCGATCAATGAGCTAGGATAGTGCCAATCCTTGCTTATTTGATCATATCGTCTTGCCCTGAAAAGCAAGATTGTTCTTGAGCTTAATAACATACCGGTGGTTCGTGATTTTCTGAATATCTTCTCGGAAGTATCACCAGGTTGTCACCTGACCGCTATGTTGAGCTCGTGATCAAGTTGGTTTCCAATAAACCACTCCTTCTCCAAGAATCCGTGTTAGATACCCCTGAGTTGTTTGGTCAAGCTAAACAACACCTTGGAGAGTTGGAAGATGGAAGCTTGTCCGATTTAGTTCATCTTAAAGGATATCTTGTATGTGTGTTGAAGAAAGTTGATATTCTCATCGACTGAACCTAGCGATCAGTTAATGGACGTATCATTTTATCCAACCTTGATTTGAGTATGGGCTATTGTCAAATCAAATCAGAACCAACGATATTCATAATGTTGTCTTACTCGTGGTTGATCCCTCGAGCATACACCATTATTTCCTTAGGTCTGACCAATACTACCACCTTATTCACATAGTTATGGAATTCCATCTCCATGGAAACCTAGATGAATTGTTGTTGAGCCCATCAGCAACATTTTTATCTCCTCCATGATTCGTGTTGAACATTCAGCTAGTATTGGAAACTTATATAAGCATTATCTTCGTGTTTCGTTCATGAAGAATATGCTTGGATGAAAGAAGTGACTTCCTCTGATTCACGTGCATTTGGTGCAAGTTATCGTCATGAGTTCGGGAAAGATTGTTTTTGTTTTCTTTGGAATCATCCCAAGTCAGTCATGCATGTGCGAAGTATTCTATGGTCTGATAGACTGATCATCTTCATTCTATACATGTCCCTAGCACACCAAGCCACTGGTTGATTTGTTCAAGGAGAAGAAGTTCCTTCTTAAGAGCAAGACTTATGCAAGGACTTCGATATCCTTGATGATGGTTCCCCTCTTGAACTCGGTAGTGTTTTATTATAAGACTACTGTGTGGTCATGTTTGTCTCGGACAACGTATTCACATGTTGTAGCAGAACCAGCTCATGTTTTGGAGCTTGCTATCGTAGTCCATTTCGAGAATCTATAGCGTTATCTAAATCGATTTGTGTTGCAAACTTTCATTTTTCTTCTAGACTTGAGGAGTCTGGAATTTTCTGACACCAACCAGATCTGAATCTCAGGCAGATATGATGGTTGGAACGTGTTCCAAGAATTATAATATTGGTCTCTCGATAACCGGTAAAGTGGATGTCGTGGCTAATACACCCAGCCGGAAGACCTATTATTGTAGTATCCTGATTGTGAAAGTTGGCCACCTCCCCATAAGGATTTCGTAGGATTTACTCCCTAGTCGTTCCTTATGGATTTTTGTGTTCCCGAAGTCCGACCTTTTACTTGGTGTTCTAGATATTAAACCATATCTATGAATGGGTTAGCTAGCACATCAAGGAGAACATTAGAAGCGGAGTGCTAAATGTCTCCCGGCCGATCATCCAGAGCTTGTCCCCTTGGTCTCGCTAAGGTGGAATCTGAGAAAGTGTTATCTTCCTTTGCATCTGCATCGTCCATCGCTACTCATCATGGTAGTATGTTGTGTTGTCAGCACCCTTGACACGGATGTTGATAAAACCTTGATGATTACGGAGATGCTCAAGTTCTTGAAAGCACGCACAAGCATTAGGTGCTATCGTAGTTACTAACTGGGATTGCTCTCAGTTTCCTCCGTTATCCTATAACCATTCCAACAGTGGATTCACTCTCTACTACTGAGCTTCTCCCCAGTTACCAAAATCATCCCTTGTGTTGTCTTCAACAAGATAATCCACATCATCCATTCTGGCCCAAGAATGTCTTTTTTTCGGACTCCTTCAAATGATCGATTGTGTTTTGCCTTAAGCTGGTATAAAGAGCCTCAGTGATCTTTGAATCAAAGGTAATTCTTTTTGCCACTTAAGGGATGATTCTACAAGCCACCTTCCCTAAGGTGCCCCGTTATGGAATCATGGCAGTTTATCCTCGCTACTTGAAACCCTCGTTAAATTGCTTCGTCCGTCCCTTCTGATGCATGTTTTGCCTCTCAGCTCCAGAGATGTTTCTATGTCTCATTACGTGAATTGATCTTGTGATCATTAATATGATCCTAAGTTGCTCGAATCTCAGGAAGATCGATTCTTCTAAAATTCTTCCTTTCTACTTGTTGTCATGTGGGATGGAGTTCTCAGAGCAAGACTTCGAGCCAATGATGGTGAACGAATCAACGTTCATTTGAAGTGCAACCTGGATCGTGAAGATTATATTAGTTTGCGCTTCCCTTTCATCTTACCCTACGCTTGAATCTCGGGACGAGATTCTTGTTTAGTGGGGGTGAGTTGTGACATCCTCAGTTCAGGCCTTGCTTGTCTTTGCTTTATCATCCATGCATCATGTCTAAATTTATTGGAAACTTGAAATGGGGATGCTTAAACCCTAGCACCAAATGAAATTTAACTAGGTTCAATAAAAATATTTTCAATAACCCAGAATGCCCTTTGGAAATGTTCATAACTTCTGTTAAAGGTGAAAACCTCTTCCAAAAATGATGAACATATTTATAGGATATTCCTGGATTTTTGAATTAAATTATATAGTATTTGCATTTGGGCATTTAATTGCTAATAATATTTTAAATGCTCAAATAATCATAAACTAAAATGTTTACTGTAGGATATATTCCCAACAGTGATCATGAGTAGTTTTATGATTTTTGAAAAAAGTCTAAGTATTTTAAATAAAGCCCTAAAGACTGAAGAATAATAGAAAACAGAAACAATAAATAAAATAGCACAGAGAGAGAGAGAGAGAGAGTTAGTACCTGGGCCTTACCGGGCGCCACCAACCGGCCCAGCACGGCCTAGCCCACCGCCGCTTCCCCCCGTGTCGTCTTCCTCCCTCGCCAGAAGGACAGAGGCGCGTGGCCGCCCCGCGCCGGCCACCTCCTCCTCGCTGCTGCTGGCTCCTCCAGTGCTCCTTGGCGGCGCCACGGAGGCGCCACGCACCCTCCGACCCCCTCGGCCTGTCCTCCTCCTCTCCCCTCCTCTTTCTCTCTTGCGCAGCCACCGACGCCGCCATCGCCCGCGCTTTGCCTTGCCCCTGCCACCGCCCGCCTCGCCCGGCGCCTCTCAGAAGCTCCGCCTCGCCTCCCTCTTCATCCTCTCCCAGACGAAAGCGCGGAAGCCCCCAGATGCCGCTAGCTCCGCCGTTCCCTCCTCGGCCACGAGGACCGCCGCCGTCGATTGCGGCGTCTCTGCCTCCCCGAGCTCGCTGAGACCAACTCCGACCCCGCTATGAGCTCCTCTTCCTCCTCCCCCTTCCCGTTCTCGCTCTCGAGCACCACAGCAACAGCACCGAGCTCGGCCGCACCCGCCGCCGCCACCGCACGTCGCCGTCGTGGCCACAACCACGTTGGATCGATTCTGAGCACGTCATCATCTCCGCCTCACTCGCACGAGCCCGTAGCACTCCTTACACGCCTCGCCGTGCCCCCTAGCATTGGAGCCGACCTCGTCCAAACTCCGGCGACCGCCAAGGTCGTCGCCGGCGACAACTCCGGCCACCCCCGCTCCAGCCGCCTCCACCACTGGAAGCGCCACTCCGCCAGCTCCCCGTAGATGCTCCCCGCGCCCTAAACCGTGGCCTGTAGCGCAATCCCGACGCGGACGCCGCCGCGATCTGAGGTCGTCGGCGGTTAAACGCCGGCAGCTGACGTGGCACCGTCGTTAGCAGTTAATGATTCCACTAATTAACCCACACTCTCACTGACATGCGGGCCCTGCTGCCTAACTAACCAGCTAACAAGAATAGATTAAGATTAATCTAAACACAGTGGCCCCACGCGTCAGTGTTGACTACGCTGATGTGGCCGTTGACCTGGCCCACCTATCTGTGACCGTAGGCAGCACTGGCTCACTGACATGTTGGTCCCAGCGTCAGGTTTGACCTGGGCTGGCGCTTTTGACCTGATGACGTCACCCCGACGTCATGCTGACACAGATAATCTTTACTGGATTTATTTAATTTAGAAAATCCAGAAAATAGTACAAACTTCTAAAATTCATAGAAATTCAACCGTAACTCCAAATGAAATAAGTTATATATGAAAAATGATCAGAAAAATCCAATCTATCCATCTGTACAATTTTCATGCATGTTAGAACAACTTATAGCTGCTGTTTAGCACAAATCATATAAATGGCATTTAAATATCCACATATGGAGTTTGAATTTGAATCTTGGATTCAAACCAACTTCATTTAATATGGTTGCTAGTTGCATTAGCTCAATCAACAGCATATTGCCATGACATTATCATGCATCATATTTGTTCCATTGCATTGATTGTGTCCCTCTTTGTTTGCCGGTATTTGTCCCCTCTCGATAGACGTGGTTTCGACGATGAGATGAGATCGATGACACTGATGAAGAGCTATATTATCTTCGGAAGTGCCAGGCAAGCAAAACCCCCTTGTTCATTCCGATACAATCCCACTCTCTCGCCCTGCCCTCTTTTACTGCATTAGGACAACAACGATTCATCTATTACTTGCTGCGGTAGCTGAACCCTTATCCTCTGCATGACTGTCATTGCCACGATAAATAGATGAAACCCACTAGCATGAGTAGGAGTTGTTTGAGCCCTGTTGTGCCTACTCATTCATGCTTGTTTGTCATGCCTGCTATTGCTTAGAGTTGAGTCAGGTCGATTCATCGGGAATGAATCGAGGTGTGTGAACATGTCCTCTTGTGTGTGAGCTAAGTGTGTGAACACGATTTGGTAAAAGGTATCGGTGAGAGGCCATGTAGGAGTACATGGTGGGTTGTCTCATTGAAGCCGTCCTCGGGAACTGAGTTACGTGTTTGTGATCCATGATTCAGCTACTACCATGCATTGGGCCTGAAATATGACCCCTTCGACTTCTTAATCACCCTTGTCCTCTGTCCGGGGAGTTGCAAGTAGTTTACAGTGTTTGTAGTATCTTTGGAGGCCGTCTTGTGGCGCTGGCCGTAGGGGTGGGCTGTGATCACGGTAGGCACGTGTACGGTGTCTGCAGGCGCCCATTTAGTGTCTCGGGAACCCTGCTCACATCGTTTGGGGTTGTGGCGAAACTTGACGGATCTCCTCATGGATGGAACCGAATAGGCGATAAACTGGACTAGGGATTTGAGTGTTTAGGTAGGTCGTGGTCTACACCCACGTCGGCTTTAAGCTTGAAGTCTGCCGAGCACATGTCGTGTCTGACGCTAAGTGGTGGAAACATGTATGAAGAAGTACACCCTGCGAGGTTAATATCATCTATTGAATAGCCGTGTCATGGTAAAGGACTTGGGTTGCCTATAACAGTTCATAGACAAGTGAAAGTGGATACTTTAAAATACGCAAGATAAGTGTGAGTGCTATGGATGGCGTTCTCGTAGGGAGATGGGAGCGGATCCATAGTGGTGTATTGGTTGGTGAATATGTGGACTCGTGTGCGCCACCTCAAAAGAGTTACTTGCAGACGTAGTTTAGGATAGCCACCGAGTCAAAGCTGGCTTGCTGCAGTTAAACCCCACCATCCCTTTGTTGATAATGATGCATATGTAGATAGTTTTGATGTAAGTCTTGCTGGGTACATTTGTACTCACGTTTGCCTATTTTATGTTTTTGCAGAGAGACTTCAGTCTCGCTAGTGGTTCCACGTGGACTTTGACGTTTAGCTTGTTACCTCAGCTACGATCTTGTGCCCTCGGCAGGATCTAGTAGATAGTCAGGCTTCTAAGCCTTTTTCATTTGTAGATGTCTGTACTCAGACATGATAAGCTTCCGCATGTGCTTGATCTGTATGCTCTGGATGTTGGGTCATGAGACCCATGTTTGTAATATCTCGCTCCTCGGAGCCTAATGAATACATACTTGAGTCGTAGAGTCATGTTGTGATGCCATGTTGTATTTGCACATATCGAGCATATTGTGGGTATGTTATTGAAATGCTTGGTATGTGTGGGATCTGACTATCTAGTTGTTTATCCTTAGTAGCCTCTCTTACGGAAATGTCTCCTAGTGATTCCTTTGAGCCATGGTAGCTTGCTCTTGCTCCGGAACACTTAGGCTGGCGGCATGTGTCCTTCTTCGTTCTGTGTCTGCGTCCCGGGAAATGTCAGCGTTGAGTCCGGAGTCTGTTAGCCGCTTCTGCCGGTTTACGAGTCTGCTAGCCCGATGCTACAGCCGGAACTTACTCGTGATGACCGACACGTTCGATCTTTGGGTCATGGATGCTGTCCTGTAAGTCTGTGCCACTTTGGGTTTACGACTAGCCATGTCGGCCGGGCTCCTTATCATATGGATGCTAGCGACACTATCATATCGTGTGCCAAAAGGCGCAAACGGTCCCGGGCAAAGGTAAGGCGACACCCGTGGGAATACCGTGCGTGAGGCCGCAAAGTGATATGAGGTGTTACATGCTAAATCGATGTGGCATTGAGTCGGGGTCCTGACACATGACCAATGAATGGTTAACAAAAATGAAGTGGTTTGTGAGAGCCGCATTTGCAAATGGCCAGAGAAAAACTTGGTGCCCCTGTGCTAGGTGCGACAACTTTAAGAAGAGGACAAAGGATGAAATGGGTAAACTCCTGTAGAAGTAGGGTTTTATGCCCGATTATACGGTGTGGACATTTCATGGTGAGTCTGGCCAACGTGCCAGAGCCGAGGTGGTTTGTCGTTGCACCGACGAGCATGGTACCGAGATTGAAGACATGGTGCAAGACTTTGATGATGCTCGGGATTCAGACAATGAAATGGAGGAATCCACAAAGGCCTTGAATGATATGTTGGAGTCTTTAAAATGTACTCTCCACAAGCACACTGATCTTTGTCAGTTGGATGCCATCTCACAAGTAATGGATATGGCGGATCAATTCAACTTGGGCAGAGAATGCTACGACGCGATGTTGAAAGTATTTGGAGGATTTCTACCCAAAGGCCATGTAATGCCTCCAAACCTGTAACAGTCAGACAAAATCCTCCATGCACTTAAGATTACCTATGAGAAGATAGATGCATGTGAGAAAGGATGTGCCTTATTTAGGCTTGAGTATGCGGACTTGAACTGTTGTCCCATTTGCAAGTCTTCTAGGTATGTTGTGGTAGACAATGGTGTGGGTGAGTAGAGGCAGACCAAAATCCCCATTAATGTTCTTCGGTATATGCCAATCGTACCAAGACTTCAACGTCTTTTCATGGTCGAAGAGATGGCCAGACAGACGACATGGCACAAAATGGGCAAAAGAACCGAACTAGATGCAGATGGGAATCATATGATGGTACACACATCAGATGGTTCTGCGTGGAAGCACTTCGATGCATTACATGAGTAAAAAGCAGTAGATCCAAGGTATCCTCGAGCCGCCATCAGCACGGATGGGTACATTGTGTTTGGTCTGACAGCAACCCAATACAGTTGTAGGCCTGTGTTTGTCATTCCTCAATCCCCCCCCCCCCGAACAGATAATGCAAAGAAAGAACATTTTCCTGACGTTGATAATTCCAGGGCCCAACTATCCGGGGAAGAATATGAATGTGTACATGCAGCCGGTTAAGGATGAATTGCAAGAAGCTTGGGATAGTGGGTTCAAGACATACGATGCTGCAAGCAAACAAAACTTCACAATGCGTTTCTGGTACATGTACTCGATGCATGACTTGTCGGTGTATGTGCTATTCGTTGGTTGGTGTGTGCATGGAAGGTTCCCATGCCCCACATGCAAGGCAGCTCTTCAGTTTTGTTGGCTGCAGGCGGGTCGCAAGTTTTCTTGCTTTGACTTGCATAGATAGTTCCTGGATCCTTTACATCAGTTTGGAAAAGACAAGAACAACTTCATCAAAGGTAGAGTCGTCAAAAACTCTGCACCACCTCTGTTGAGAGGCCAACAGATCCTGGATCAGTTCAACGCTCTCGAGCCTGATCCAAAGCATCTAGGGTTTTTCAATGGGTATATATCGGAACACGCGACTCACAAGATATGCTTGTGGGATCTGCCTTACTTCAAAGACCTCCTTTGCCCAGACAATATCAACATGATGCACACTGAAAAGAATATCGCCGAGGGCCTTTTTGGTACATTGTTCGACATAGAGGGGAAGTCAAAGGATAATAGTAAGGCTAGAGTCGATCAGGAGGCTCTATGTGATAGATCGCTACAAAACATTCAAGAACCAAAGGGAAGCAGAACTGGACAAAGCCAAAGCCGTGGTTCAATCTTGGAAGGCCAGTGTCGGTGTCAAAAGCGGCAGATCTTGGGTAGGGGGTCCCGAACGGTATGTCTAAGGATCAAAGGTAACAGGAGGCAGGGGACATGATGTTTACCCAGGTTTGGCCCTCTTAATGGAGGTAATACCCTACTTCCTGCTTGATTGACTTTGATGAGTATAGGGGTTACTGTTGGAAATATGCCCTAGAGGCAATAATAAAAGTATTATTATATTTCATTGTTCATGATAATTGTCTTTTGTTCATGCTATAACTGTATTATCCGGAAATCGTAATACACGTGTGAACACATAGACCACAATATGTCCCTAGTGAGCCTCTAGTTGACTAGCTCGTTGTGATCAATAGATGGTCATGGTTTCCTGACTATGGACATTAGATGTCGTTGATAACGGGATCACATCATTGGGAGAATGATGTGATGGACAAGACAATCCTAAGCATAGCACAAAGATCGTGTAGTTCGTTTGCTAGAGCTTTGCCAATGTCAAGTATCTCTTCCTTCGACCATGAGATCGTGTAACTCCCGGATACCGTAGGAGTGCCTTGGGTGTATCAAGCGTCACAACGTAACTAGGTGACTATAAAGGTGCATTACAGGTATCTCCGAAAGTATCTGTTGGGTTGACACGGATCGAGACTGGGATTTGTCACTCCGTATGACGGAGAGGTATCTCTGGGCCCACTCGGTAATGCATCATCATAATGAGCTCAATGTGACCAAGGTGTTGGTCACGGGATCATCATTACGATGCGAGTAAAGTGACTTGCGATGCGAGGTGAACAAGGTATTGGGATACCGACGATCGAGTCTCGGGCAAATAACGTACCGATTGACAAAGGAATTGCATACGAGGTTTGATCGAATCCTCGACATCGTCGTTCAACCGATGAAATCATCGAGGAGCATGTAGGAGCCAACATGGGTATCGGACCCGCTGTTGGTTATTGCCCGAAGTCGTCTCGGTCATGTTCGCATGTCTCCCGAACCGTAGGGTCTACACATAGGGTTCGGTGGCGCTAGGGTTAGTAAGAAGACTAGTATGTGAATACGAATGTTGTTGGAATCCGGATGAGATCCGGATGTCACGAGGAGTTTTGGAATGGTCGGAGGTAAAGAATAATATATAGGAAGTGGTATTTGGCCATCGGGAAAGTTTGAGGTCTCCGGTAATGTCTGGGACCACCGGAAGGGTCGAGGTCCACCGGTGGGGCCACCTATCCGGAGGGCCCCATGGGCTGAAGTGAGAGGAACCAGCCCATAGTGGGCTGGTGCGCCCCTAGGCCCACCCCTGCGCCTAGGGTTGAAACCCTAGGGGGGGGGCGCCCACCTGGCTTGGGGGCACTCCACCCCTTGGCCGCCCCCCTTGGAGATTGGATCTCAGGGGCAGCGCCCGGGGCCTATATAAAGGGGGAGGAGGGGGCTGCTGTACCCATCTCAAGGCGCAGCCCTCCCTCCCAACACCTCTCCTCCTCATAGCGCTCGTGAAGCCACAGCCGAATCTTGCCTCTCCACCATCACCACGCCGTCGTCTGCCGGTGGAGCTGTCTTCCTCAACCTCTCCTTCCTCCTTGCTGGATCAAGGCGGAGGGGCGTCACCCGTGCCGTCGTGTGTTGAGCGCGGAGGTGCTGTCCGTTCAGCACTTGGACATCGGTGATCTGAATCACGTCGAGTACGACTCCATCATCACCTTGCAAGCTTCGCACGCGATCTACAAGTGGTATGTAGATGCAAACTCTCTCCCATGACTCGTTGCTTAGATGAACTCATAGATGGATCTTGGTGAAACCGTAGGAAAATTTTTAATTTTGCAGCGTTCCCCAACAGTGGCATCATGAGCTAGGTCTATCGTAGTTCTCTAATGCACGAGTAGAACACAATTTGTTGTGGGCGTTGATCTTGTCAACTTACTTGCCTCTACTAGTCTTTTCTTGCTTCAGCGGTATTGTGGGATGAAGCGGCCGGACCAACCTTACGTGCGCTTCGTGAGACCGGTTCCACCGATTGACATGCACTAGTTGCATAAGGTGGCTGGCGGGTGTCTGTCTCTCCACTTTAGTTGGAGCGGATTGGATGAACAGGGCCCTTATGAAGGGTAAATAGAAGTTGACAAAATCACGTTGTGGTGATTCGTAGGTAAGAAAGCGTTCTTGCTAGAACCCAATCGCAGCCACGTAAAAGATGCAACAACAATTAGAGGACATCTAACTTGTTTTTGCAGCGATTGATCATGTGATGTGATATGGCGAGAAGTTGTGATGAATGATGAATTGTGATGTATGAGATCATGTTCTTGTAATAGGATTCATGACTTGCATGTCGATGAGTATGACAACGGCAGGAGCCATAGGAGTTGTCTTTATTTTTGTATGACCTGCGAGTCATTGAAGAACGCCATGTAAACTACTTTACTTCATTGCTAAACGCGTTAGTCATAGAAGTAGAAGTAGTCGTTGGCGTGACAGCTTCAAGAAGACACGATGATGGAGATCATGATGATGGAGATCATGGTGTCAAGCCGGTGACAAGATGATCATGGAGCCCCGAAGATGGAGATCAATGGAGCTTTATGGCCATATCATGTCACAGCTATATAATTGCATGTGATGTTTATTATGTTTATACATCTTGTTTACTTAGGACGACGGTAGTAAATAAGATGATCCCTTACAAAATTTCAAGAAGTGTTCTCCCCTAACTGTGCACCGTTGCTACAGTTCGTCGTTTCTAAGCACCACGTGATGATGGGTGTGATGGATTCTTACGTTCACATACAGCGGGTGTAAGACAGTTTTACTGGCGAAAACACTTAGGGTTAACTTGACGAGCCTAGCATGTGCAGACATGGCCTCGGAACACGGAGACCGAAAGGTCGAACACGAGTCGTATGGAAGATACAATCAACATGAAGATGTTCACCGATGATGACTAGTCCGTCTCACGTGATGATCGGACACGGGCTAGTCGACTCGGATCGTGTAACACTTAGATGACTAGAGGGATGTCTAATCTAAGTGGGAGTTCATAATTTTGATTAGAACTTTATTATCATGAACTTAGTCTAAAACCTTTGCAAATATGTCTTGTAGATCAATGGCCAGCGCTAATGTCAACATGAACTTCAGCGTTCCTAGAAAACCAAGCTGAAAGATGATGGCAGCAACTATACGGATTGGGTCAGGAACACGAGATCATCCTCATAGCTGCCAAGAAACAATATGTCCTAGAAGCTTTGTTAGGTGACCCACCCGTTCTCCAGCAGCTGCAAGGCGATTTGAGCGTTTGGCGGACTCGTTCGATGATTACTCCCTCGTTCGATGCGGCATGCTCTACAGACTTAGAACCGGGGCTCCAAAAGCGTTTTGAGCATCACGGAGCATATGAGATGTTGAAGAGCTGAAACTAGTTTTCCAAGCTCATGCCGGGTTGAGAGATATGATGTCTCCGACAAGTTCTACAGATTGTAAGATGGAGGAAAACAGTTACATCGGTGAGCACATCCGAAGATATGCAGGTTGCACAACCGTATGACCCAGTGAACATTAACCTCCCGGATGAGGCGGTCATTGACAGAATCCTCGATCGCTCCCACCAAGCTACAAGAGCTTTGTGATGAACTACAACATGTAGGGGATGGTGAAGACCATTCTGAAGTGTACTCAATCTTTGAAGTCGCAGAGGCTGAAATCAAGAAAGAACATCAAGTGTTGATGGTCAATAAGACCACTAAGTTCAAGAAGGGCAAGGGAAGAAGAACTTCAAGAAGGGCGGCAAAGATGTTGCGCGCCCGTAAGCCGATTCTTGCCGGAAGAAGTCAAAGAATGGACCCAAGCACGAGGCGAGTGCTTTTATTGCAAGGGAAGGGTCCTTTGGAAGCGGAACGCCCCAAATACTTAGCGGATAAGAAGGCGGCAACACCAAAGGTATATTTGATATACATGTAATTGATGTGTACCTTACCGATACTCGTAGTAACTCACCGGTATTTGATACGGTGCCGTTGCTCATATTTGTAACTCACGGCAGAGCTGCGAAATAAGCGGAGGCTGGCGAAGGGCGAGGTGACGATTGGCGTCGGGAATGGTTCGAGTCGATGTGATCGCCGTCGACACGCTGCCTCTACATTTACCCACGGGATTAGTTTTGAACCTTAATAATTGTTATTTAGTGCCAAGTTTGAGCATGAACATTGTATCGGATCTCGTTTGATACGAGATGGCTACTCATTTAAGTCGAGAATAATGGTTGTTCGATTTATATGAGAGATATGTTTTATGGTCATGCTCCGATGGTCAATGGTTTATTCTTAATGAATCTCGAGTGTAATAATACACATGTGCATAGTGTGGATGCCAAAAGATGTAAAGTTGATAACGATAGTCCCACATACTTGTGTACTTGCCGCCTTGGTCACATTGGTGTCAAGCGCATGAAGAAGCTCCATCTTGATGGACTTTTAGAGTCTCTTGATTATGAATCGTTTGACACATGCGAACCATGCCTCTTAGGCAAAATGACCAAGACTCCGTTCTCGGAACAATGGAGCGAGCAACCAACTTGTTGGAAATCATACATACCGATGTGTGCGGTCCAATGGCGTTGAGGCTCATGGAGGATATCGTTATGTTCTCACTCTCCGATGACTTGAGTAGATATGGGTATGTCTACTTAATGAAACACAAGTCTGAGACCTTTGAAAAGTTCAAGGAATTTCAGAATGAGGTGGAGAATCAAGCGTGACCGAAAGATAAAGTTCTGCGATCGGATCGTGGAGGAGAATACTTAAGTCACAAATTTGGTACACACTTAAAGAAATGTGGAATCGTTTCACAACTCACGCCGCTGGAACACCTCGGTAAAGCGGTGTGTCGAGCGTCGTGTCGCACTCTATTGGATATGGTGCGGTCTATGATGTCTCTTACCGATTTACCGCTATCATTTTGGGGATCGCTCTAGAGACAGCTACATTCACTTTAAATAGGGCACCGTCTAAATCCGTTGAGGCGACACCGTATGAATTATGGTTTGGGAAGAAACCTAAGGTGTCGTTTCTAAAAGTTTGGGGATCGATGCTTATGTCAAGAAACTTCAACTGAAAAGCTCGAACCCAAGTCGGAAAATGCGTATTCATAGGATACCCTAAGGAAGCTGTCGGGTATACCTTCTACTTAAGATCCGAAGGCAAGATCTTTGTTGCCAGAATGGATGCTTTCGGAAAAAGTTTCTCTCGAAAGAAGTAAGTGGGAGGAAAGTAGAACTTCGATGAAGTACTACCTCTCGAGCGGGAAAGTGGTGCGGTAGCAGAAACCGTTCTGTGATGCCCACACCAAGCGAAGAGGAAACCAATGATGATGATCAAGGTACTTTGGATCAAGTTGCTCTTGAACCGTGGGTCCACAAGGACACGTTCCGCACAGTGGTGCAGCAACCCTGTCACGGAAATCATGTTGTTAGACAACGGTGAACCTTGAACTATGAAGAAGCAATGGCGGGCCCGGATTCCAACAAATGGTTTGAAGCCATGAAATCCGAGATAGAATCCATGTATGAAAACAAAGTATGGACTTTGACAGACTTGCCCAATGATCGGCGAGTGTCGGGCGCGATGGGGCGCGACACCTATGGGGCGAGGGCGGCCCTTCGTGAGATTGATGCGAGGCGGAGGTGCGCGGAGAGCAAATCGAGGCGATCTTGCTGGGATTTTACCCGGCCGGGACGCGATGGTCGCGTAAAACCCTCTGCTGCTTTGTGTTGTATTTTGGTCGGGAGCTTGAAGATCTCTGATGAGTGGCTACACCGGCGGGAGGGTTGCAAATGGTTGAACCCCTCTCGTTGTGCATGGGCCTCCTTTTATAGGGCAAGGGTCACCGACAGTGTCAGCGTAGGGTAGAGGGGTAAAAATGTAAAAGAGGTGGTAGTTGGAGCAGTCTTGGAACAGTGCACTCTGATTAGCTTGCAGTGGATTCTACCTACTTTTGTGAGAGGGGACAAGAGCATTAAATGCCGTCGCCGTCGACCCCAAAAGCTCCGCCCTTGCGTCTCCGTTTGCCGCGGCGATGGAGCCACCACCGTGGAGTGCCACCGCACCCTCATGCAGCACTGACCATCCGCCAGCGTTTCTGGAAGGGCTTAAAGCGCGGCGTGGCGGATGAGCTGGAGTCTTGCGGGAACACAGTAGCAGCTCTCGGCAAGCACCTTGCGGGGTCTTGATCTTGCCGGGCCCGGGAGCTTGTCGGGCTTGTAACTTGTCGCTCCCCGGGCCCTCGCCGGGACGCGTATAGCGCCGAGGCGTGTCTTCTGTGATGTAGCCTTCTGGTCTCCCCGGCGAGCTCCTCTCGCCGGGGGCTTGCATGAGTGATGTAATCTTGAGCCTGGAACGGCCTTCCCGGCAAGCTCCTCTTGTCGGGGTCTCGAGCTTCTATCTTGCACACTTTGTTCTTGAATGGCTTGATATGGAGCAGGAATGGTCTCGGCAAGCATTTGGTGGATCCATTGCGGGGAGCTGCGATTGCCGATGCACAAGTTGGGGTCTTGAGGTACCCCCTTACCTTAATACACCGACAGAGCCCGGGCCTGGGCCACCTGCGGTGCCGGCGCTGTTGGGCCAGGCCCAAAAGCGATTCTGCAGGCACACGCTGCCCTGGCGTCTGAGTCCACTTCTGCATCTGCCGCCAGCCCTCCGTGCAGCACGCAGCGTCGATTGCGGCGTCGTGGGAGATGTGGGCGGCGCATGCGATCTTTAAGGCATCCACCCGTGATCGTGGTGCGAGGCGGGGTCGCCTCACCCGTCGCTCTGGTTCCGCTTCCGCCGCCACGCAGCCCTCATGCCACAGGGGTCGTGGGCGGCGAAGGTGGGGAGACCGAGCCGTCCGCAGGCGGAGAAGGCGAGTCGGCCCGCTCCTCTGGCCTCCTCGTTTCCTGATTGGTCGGAAGGGCGGTTGAGCCCCACCTCGCCCCTTTAAAAGGGGCGAAAGGGGAGCACAATGGCCGCACTCATCCTCTTCTCCTTCGTCTTCATCTTCGCTCTTCTTGCCGCCATGGAAGGAGGAACCCTGGTTCTTCGGCGGTGGCGAGGGTCGCTTCTAGGCAGCGCACCACTCCCCATCCGCTCCGTGGCGGCGGAGCCGCCACGAGAGGGAGAGGAGGGCTTGACATGAGACGAGGCCGGCGTGGCGAGGCGGTCGGGGAGAGGCGGTCGTGGTGATGTGCCTCCCGTCTCCCCGGCATCTCGACCCGGCGCGGTCCACACGGAGATGACCCCAGGAGTTCTTCATCAAGCCCGGGCGCCTCGTCGTCGCCTCCGGCTGCGGCCCGTTCGCGGGCGCCATGGGGCGGATCCACCGGCGTGATGGAGTTGCGCATGAGGGCTGCGGGATCAGCGGCACTTGGGTGAGTGTCGTGTCCCCAGCCCCGGCGTGATGTTCTTCGACCGAGGGTGGAAGGCGTTCGCCGGATCCATAGCTTGCGGCGGGTTCACCCTCCATTTCAAGTTAATGGATGGTGACCTTCTCGCCGTCAAGGTCTTGGCGATTCTGGGACCGGATGCGCTGCTGTGTGGACAGCTCCTCGGATAGCGAAGGCTCCTCCCGGCGAGAGTGGCGAGGAGGAGAGCGGCAGCGGCGCGGGGATGGCGGGCCCGACTAGGCGTCGGACACCGCTGCCTCGCGCGTCACGGCGACCCCATCTTCAGGTCGCCGGCCTCTTGAACTCCCGGGGCCGTCTTCTTGGCGGGTGGCGAGGGAGGCTGCGGAAGAGGAAGAGGGGAGTGGCGGCAAGGCCGTTAAATCGAATCGAGGCGAGGTGCCCTCGTGCGATCCCACCACCCGTCTTCAAGCTCGCCTCCGGCGCGCCGTCTCCGCCAAGCTCTGGCGGCCCGAAGTGTTCTCTTGGTGTCTTGGCGCCGTGGCTCTCCGGGATCGTTCCCCATGCCCGTCACCCTGCGCAGCTCTCTGGGCACGCGGCGGCGTCACCGCCACGCTCTCCTAGGCGCTCCTTCGCCCTTCCCGACAAGCTCCTCTTGCGGGGCCTCCTCCCGGCGAGGCTTATCTTCTTGGGGGCTCCTTGACCTACCTCCTGAACTCTGAGCAGAGAAACAGGAGAAGGATCACGGCACCTTATCTTTTTAATTTGTAAGCCCTCGGGCATTAGCTGCATTAAGAACTTGTAATCCTCTCTATCATGTTTTTCATCCTCTATGGACTTGTACTATGCTAGGATGTTTTTAATGAAAAAGGGAAAGCTTGCGGACTGAGTCTTTTACTTGTTGCGTGCCTTGTGTGTTCTTACGTTATCGGGGAGCTTGCGGGCGAACACGCTTGCGAAGTCTTGGGACAGCCAGCTGGCGGTGTCGCTTCCGGCAAGCAACCTTGCCGGGCGATTCGCGGCTTAACTTGGCGAGCAAGCTCGAAAGCAAAGGTAAGGTGCAGCAACACACTTGTGTTTGTTGGCGGACTCGAAGCAGACCAAATGCATAATGGACCACGACTCGGCTCCTCCACGTACGGGTTTTACAAAACACGCTCGTTCAAAGACGCAGCCCCGCCTTTCCCGGTCCATAGGAGGATGCATGACGAGGGATGAAAAACTTATCTGATATCGCAGCCCCCAGCAACTCTAGCTTGCTAGAGACGAAACTTTGGCGCTCGCAGCCCCCAGCGAGGCTGGCTTGCCGAGGAAGAACTTTGGCACCCGCAGCCCCCGGGGACCCCGGCTTGCCGGGCCTCAGGTGCTGGTGTGATCTTTCGGTTCCTCCTTGTTGCTGCAATTTCAGTCATGAAAACAGCTGAGGTAGATATGCAACTGCTTCATGTATATGTATGTGTATATAAATCTTGACTATGCAATACGATGCCGTGCCTTGCCCCTCGTATGTTTGTACTCTACGCTCTTGGGGAGCTTGCCGAGGCGAACACGCTTGCGGCCTTGGGACAGCCCATGGCGGTGTCGCTTCCGCAAACAACCTTGTCGGGCGATTATGCGGCTTAACTTGCTGAGCAGGCTCGAAAGCAAGATAAGGGTGCAGCAGCACACTTGTGTTTGTTAGCGGACTCGGAAACAAAACAAATGCATAAGCTGGGCGCGACTCGGCTCCTCTCGCGCACAAGCCTCTCATCGAAGGACATCTCACGGCGGGGCTCGCCCGTTACACCCTCTACTCTACATCCTTTGTGCGTTTTACCCCTCGCTTCTAGGGAACTTGCGGTGCTTAACACACTTCTGAGTGCGGAACATCAGCAGCCCGGCTGGCTGGTGTTGCTTCCGACAAGCAACCTGCAGCGTCTAGTCGCGGCAGCGCTTAACTTGCTGGCGGACTCGAAGCGAAGCGAGGGCGTGGCTGGTCGCGCTCACTCTTAACTCGCTGGCGTGTTGAAGCAAAGTAAGGGTGCGACCATTCACGAGGCGAGCTCCTCCGCGCGCTGAGTTTAGCGTACAAAGGGCGAATGTGCGAGGACATAACATAAAAAGCATGGGATTAAAGAGTGCTGCTGCAGCTCGAGCAACTTAGCTTTTCTTTTCTCGCTCCTTTGCACTTTCGCTGGTGGAGCCCAGCGCGCGTCCTCGACGCGGCGCAGCACTCCGGAGAGGTGCGTTTGCGGAAGCGAGTACGAGCTGTCCTCGCCCGGGCTTAGGCGCTCGAGGAGCGGCGCTTGTCGGAGTGAGCACGAGCCGTCCTTGCTGGACTGGAGCTCGATGGCGCGTTCTCGGCAGCAGTATGCGCTCGAGGAGATCGCTTTGCGGCGGCGGGGCGCGGAAGCGAGCGGCGCGAGCGAGATATGCTCGGACTCCTAGTAGCGATAGGAGGGCGAGTCTGCCGGCACTTCGCTTTGCTCTTGCATGGGCGGCGGTCCGGAGCATCCGCGAGCCTCGGCATGTTCTTGCCCGGCGTGCGAGTACCACGTCTTATGGCACAGCGCTGCTGGGTTGTCGTGCCTTGAGATGGGCGTGGATCCACGGAGACCGGCGCGGTCATCCGTTCGATCCACTGGATGCTGGTGGCGCCGCGAGTGCCCTCGCCCGGTGTCCACCCTTTCGACAGCGTCTCCTCCGCCTACCGGCTGGCTCCGGTGGCGGCGGGTGAAACGAGACAGTCTGCAACCCTTGAGGCCCTCGTCTTGGGGCCATGGCGCGATTGTCGATGAAGTCGGATTTAAACTGGAGAGGTTGATGAAGAAGCGCGGTCGCTGACGCGGATCAGTCCGCACAACCTCGGCGCCCCTACTGGCGCGCAAAGATGTCGGGCGCGATGGGCGCGACACCTATGGGGCGGGGCGGCCCTTCGTGAGTTCGATGCGAGGCGGAGGTGCGCGGAGAGCGGATCGAGGCGTCTGTGCGGGGATTTTACCCGGCCGGGACGCGATGGTCGCGTAAAACCCTCTGCTGCTTTGTGTTGTATTTTGGTGGGAGCTTGAAGATCTGATGAGTGGCTACACCGGCGGGAGGGTTGCAAATGGTTGAACCCCCCTCGTTGTGCATGGGCCTCCTTTTATAGGGCAAGGGTCACCGGCAGTGTCAGCGTAGGGTAGAGGGGTAAAAGCGTAAAAGAGGTGGTAGTTGGAGCAAAGCAAGGAGCAGTGCAGCTCTGATTGCTTGAGCGATGGATTCTACCTACTTTTGTGAGAGGGGACAAGAGCATTAAATGCCGTCGCCGTCGACCCCAAAAGCTCCGCCCTTGCGTCTCCGTTTGCCACGGCGATGGAGCCACCACCGTGGAGTGCCACCGCACCCTCATGCAGACACTGACCATCGCCAGCGTTCACGGAAGGGCTTAAGGCGACGCGTGGGCGGATGAGCTGGAGTGCGGGCACACAGCGCGGCTCTCCCGGCAAGCACCTTGCCGGGGTCTTGATCTTGCCGGGCCCGGGAGCTTGTCGGGCTTGTAACTTGTCGCTCCCCGGGCCCTCGCCGGGACGCGTATAGCGCCGAGGCGTGTCTTCTGTGATGTAGTCTTCTGGTCTCCCCGGCGAGCTCCTCTCGCCCGGGGCTTGCATGAGTGATGTAATCTTGAGCCTGGAACGGCCTTCCCGGCAAGCTCCTCTTGCCGGGGTCTCGAGCTTCTATCTTGCACACTTTGTTCTTGAATGGCTTGATATGGAGCAGGAATGGTCTCCGGCAAGCATTTGGTGGATCATTCATGGGGCTGCGTGCCCGTGCACAAGTTGAAGTCTTGAGGTACCCCTACCTTAATACACCGACGGTGGCGATAGAAAACAAATGGATTTTTAAGAAGAAGGCGGACGCGGATGGAAATGTTACCATCTATAAAGCTCGACTTGTCGCTAAGGGTTATCGACAAGTTCAAGGGATTGACTCTGACGAGGCGTTCTCTCCGTGGCGAAGCTGAAGTCCGTCCGAATCATGTTAGCAATTGCCACATACTATGATTATGAGATATGGCGGATGGGCGTCAAAGCGGCATTCCTTAGCGGACATCTTAAGGAAGAGCTATATATGATGCAGCGGAAGGTTTTGTCGATCCTCGAGCGCTAACAAAGTATGCAAGCTCCGGCGATCCATTTATGGACTGGTGCAAGCATCTCGGAGTTGGAACATTCGTTTTGATGAGATGATCAAAGCGTTTGGGTTTATCTTGGACTTATGGAGAAGCCTGCGTTTACAAGAAAGTGAGTGGGAGCTCTGTAGCATTTCTCTTATTATATGTAGATGACATACTCTTGATGGGAAATGATACAAAACTTACAGGACAGCATTAAGGCCTACTTGAATAAGTGTTTTTCAATGAAGGACCTTGGAGAAGCTGCTTATATATTAGGCATCAAAATCTATAGAGATAGATCGAGGCGCCTCATAGGTCTTTCACAAAGCACATACCTTGATAAGATTTTGAAGAGGTTCAAAATGGATCAGTCAAGAAGGGTTCTTGCCTATGTTACAAGGTGTGAGATTGAGCTCGGCTCGGTCCCGACCACGGACAAAAGATAAAGAAGAGATGAGTGTCATCCCTATGCTTCAGCCATAGGATCTATTATGTATGCCATCTTGTGTACCGGGCTGATGTAAACCTTGCCGTAAGTTTGGCAGCAAGATACCAAAGTAATCCCGGCAAGGAACACCTTTGGACAGCGGTCAAGAATATCCTCAAGTACTGAAAAGGACAAAGGACATGTTTCTCGTTTATGGAGGAGCGAAGAGCTCGTCGTAAAGGGTTACGTCGGCGCTAAGCCGACTCAGATCTGGATGACTCTAAGTCACAAACCGGATCGTGTATATGTTGAATGGAGCGATGGTAGTGCAGTTGCAAGCGAGAGTCGTGGCGGGATCTCGTGTGAAGCGGAGTACATGGCAGCCTCGGAGGCGGCGCATGAAGCGATTTGGGTGAAGGAGTTCATCACCGACCTAGAGTCATACCCAATGCGTCGGGGCGATCAAACTCTTATGTGACAACACTGGAGCTATTGCCCTTGCCAAGGAGCCCAGGTTTCACAAGAAGACCGAGCACATCAAGCGTCGTTGCAACTCCATCGTGAAAATGTTCAAGATGGAGACATAGAGATTTGCAAAGTGCACACGGATCTGAATGTCGCAGATCGGTTGACTAAACCTCTCTCGCGTGCAAAACATGATCAACACCAGAACTCTATGGGTGTTCGATTCATCACAATGTAACTAGATTAGTGACTCTAGTGCAAGTGGGAGGCTGTTGGAAATATGCCCTAGAGGCAATAATAAAAGTATTAGTATATTTCATTGTTCATGATAATTGTCTTTTGTTCATGCTATAAGCTGTATTATCCGGAAATCGTAATACACGCGTGTGAACACATAGACCACAATATGTCCCTAGTGAGCCTCTAGTTGACTAGCTCGTTGTGATCAAAAGATGGTCATGGTTTTCGACTATGGACATTAGATGTAGTTGATAACGGGATCACATCATTGGGAGAATGATGTGATGGACAAGACCCAATCTAAGCATAGCACAAAGATCGTGTAGTTAGTTTGCTAGAGCTTTGCCAATGTCAAGTATCTCTTCCTTCGACCATGAGATCGTGTAACTCCGGATACCGTAGGAGTGCCTTGGGTGTATCAAGCGTCACAGCGTAACTAGGTGACTATAAAGGTGCATTACGGTATCTCGAAAGTATCTGTTGGGTTGACACGGATCGAGGCTGGGATTTGTCACTCCGTATGGCGGAGAGGTATCTCTGGGCCCCTTTCGGTAATGCATCATCATAATGAGCTCAATGTGACCAAGGTGTTGGTCACGGGATCATCATTACTGTGCGAGTAAAGTGACTTGCGTGCGAGGCCGAACAAGGTATTGGGATACCGGCGATCGAGTCTCGGGCAAATAACGCATACCGATTGACAAAGGGAATTGCATACGAGGGTTTGATCGAATCCTCGACATCGTCGTTCAACCGATGAAATCATCGAGGAGCATGTGGGAGCCAACATGGGTATCGGACCCGCTGTTGGTTATTGCCCGAAGTCGTCTCGGTCATGTCGCATGTCTCCCGAACCCGTAGGGTCTACACATAGGGTTCGGTGGCGCTAGGGTTAGTAAGAAGACTAGTATGTGAATACCGAATGTTGTTGGAATCCGGATGAGATCCGGACGTCACGAGGAGTTTGAGAATGGTCGGAGGTAAAGAATAATATATAGGAAGTGGTATTTGGCCATCGGGAAAGTTTGAGGTCTCGGTAATGTCTGGGACCAGGAAGGGTCCGGGTCCACCGGTGGGGCCACCTATCCGGAGGGCCCCATGGGCTGAAGTGAGAGGAACCAGCCCATAGTGGGCTGGTGCGCCCCTAGGCCCACCCCTGCGCCTAGGGTTGAAACCCTAGGGGTGGGGCGCCCAGCAGCAGGGGCACTCCACCCCTTAGCCGCCGCCCCCTTGAGATTGGATCTCGAGGGCAGCGCCCAGGGGCCTATATAAAGGGGGAGGGGGGCTGCTGTACCATCTCCAGGCGCAGCCCTCCCTCCCAACACCTCTCCTCCTCATAGCCTCGTGAAGCCACAGCCGAATCTTGCCTCTCCACCATCCCACGCCATCGTCTTTGCCGGTGGAGCTGTCTTCCTCATCCTCTCCTTCCTCCTTGCTGGATCAAGGCGGAGGGGCGTCACCCGTGCCGTCACGTGTGTTGAGCAGCGGAGGTGCTGTCCGTTCGACACTTGGACATCGGTGATCTGAATCACGTCGAGTCGACTCCATCATCACCTTGCAAGCTTCCGCACGCGATCTACAAGTGGTATGTAGATGCAAACTCTCTCCCATGACTCGTTGCTTAGATGAACTCATAGATGGATCTTGGTGAAACCGTAGGAAAAATTTTAATTTTCTGCAACATTCCCCAACAGTTACAAGAGTTTATCTACCTCGAGATTGTAATGGCTAAACCCTAGATGTCTAGCCTGTATGATTATGATTACCCCTACGGACTAAACCCTCCAGTTTATATAGGCACCGGAGGGGACTAGGGTTGTACAAAGTCGGTTTACAGAGGAAGGAAACTACACATTAGGATTACAAGCTTGTCATCCACGGAAAGGAGAGTCCCAACCGGACACAGGAAAAGGCCTTCTGTCTTGTGTCTTCACAGCCCATCAGTCCGGCACATATCACATAGGCCTGCTCCCTGAGGACCCCATAATCAAGGACTCCCCCAGTAGCCCCCGAACTTGCCTCCAATGATGATGTTGTATACAGCTTCGTGTCTTCGTCTTTGTAAGGCGGGTTCTCCATTATACTTTGTATAGCTCAGTTTTTACATTAAATACCATATCCTTCAGCTTCTGTGACACCGTCGCCTCGGCTTCCACATGTCAAACGAATACGAAGGGTCTAAGTATTTTTACAGATAACCCCTCGACCACGTAGGTAAGGCATCTATTTAAAGAGATTGAATCTCAGATGTCATTCCTCACCAGGCGAAAATCCTTTAGAGCTTGCCATAGGAAACCATCCAAACATGGCTGGCGCTCCTAGTTCTTCCTCGCGCCCCCACGGCCCTCAAAAATGCGACTAGGAGAGCTGCTCGATATCCCACGCCCAGTTGACCAAGCTTCAGACGCAGGGATATCTCCCTCCCTCGGATCTTGTCCCCATTCGGGTGGGATTAACTTCCATCAACGACGAAGCCCTGGCGGAGAACTTCCCCAGTCCCACTAAAGGGGAGCAGGTGTGCTTTGTTTCCTTCCTGCTGGGAGGCGTGGGATTTCCGATTCACCCTTTCCTCAGAGGTCTCCTGGAGTATTACGGCCTCCAGCTGCAAAATCTCGTGCCAGGCTCCATCCTGCACATCGCGGGCTTCGTTGCTCTTTGCAAGCTGTTCCTAGGCTGCGAGGCTCATTTTGAGCTATGGAGGAAATTTTTCTGCCTTGTCCCCCGCTCCCAAAAGGGATCCATAT
This sequence comes from Aegilops speltoides, assembly GCA_021437245.1. NCBI lineage: Eukaryota > Viridiplantae > Streptophyta > Magnoliopsida > Poales > Poaceae > Aegilops > Aegilops speltoides. The sequence continues at coordinate 149,906,980 of CM038142.1, forward strand.
TCGAGGTGGGTGGCGCTGAAGTATGGCGCATAGACGGAACAGGATACTTGTCCGACACTCTGAAGAAGGCATCCGAAGAGTGGCCCTCGGAATGGTTCTACATTGAAGACATTGTTCTCCCTGACCCAATCCGGCGCGGTCTTCCCGAATTTTCCACTTCTCCTTTAAAGAGCGTGCCAGTTGGCGTCCCCAAAGCTTTGAGGAAGAGGACAGTGCAAAGATTAATAGGCTAGTGAGCAAGATCAAAATACTCGCCCACTCTGGACTATCTATAGTCGAAGTAATGGCAATTTCAATAATGCGATGCATTCAACCACTCCAATCCAGAGGACTTACCATGTGGCATTACAACGGGGAGGACGACGCATCACACTGTGGGCGCAAGGGTCCTGACAATTTTGCCGCTTTGGCCGCCATGTTGGCTGATCTTTACAAAGGGGAGAAGGAAGACTTCACTCGCCTTAAATGCCGAGAAGGTTTCTCCATGTATAACCCCATTGACTGGGTGAGTATTTGATCATAGGCCTCACTCAATCTTTTTCCTTAATTATGCTTAGTCGAACTTAATCCGGCTACCTTTAACAGGAATGGAGAAAGGTCATCGCGGGGATCTACAGCCCCGCTCTGCAACCGGAGAACCATAATCGAGACCTAGATCCTGGATTTGAAGAGGATCCGGATATATTTATAGAATTTAAGGAGGGAGTCTTTTATCAGATGAGCTATGACGGCACGGAAGTGGCCATTATAGCCGATTAGCCCTACCTTCTCCCCTTCTCCCATGTAAGTACCCAGGAGACACCACCTCAAAAAGAGTTTTCCCCTTGCGACTCACCCACTGCACTGTATCGTGCTCCCAAGGGGCGATGCTCGTCCCATCATACTGCGGCGAAGGCGTCCTCTAAGAAGACAACGTTTGCACAGGGCAAGTCTTTGAAAAGAAAGGCAAACGATGATACTGTCGGGCCCTCTCCTTCATGAAAGAGGTATAATTTTTTAACACGCACTCTGTGGATAGATCGGACAGTGATGTTTCCTATTGTGCCATATCGCAGGAGGAGTGTACGCCTGACTCTATCTAGAGACCTGGCTGGCCATGCACAGGCTAATCCGGCCCCAGACCCTGCCACAAGGACTGGGGAGGGGGACGCGGAGGCAATGTCGTATTGTCATCTCCCAGAGGATTCGGATAATGTATTCGTCACCAACTCCGAAGTGGAGAGTGCGATGAATCATTGGCGGCCAAGAGCGGCTATGCGTGACCCAAATTTCACCGAAGAGGCATTCAATGCTTTCAGCTCAGCGGATGCATACATCCGAGCTGCTCGGGATGGACTTGCTGGAGCCACTCACCAACTTTCAAAGGATATGCGGGTAAGAATTTTTGTGCAGATTTAATAATCATATGCCAGTAGCCCCCGAGTCTTGAAGCAGTTGGCCCAACTGATTTAAGGGTCGTTGCGTCATCGGGTACTTACGGAGAAAAATAACACATTATCCAAGGAGCTAGAAGAATGTCGTACTAAGCTAACTGTTGCCACCGCCGAACTGGAAAATTTAAAGAAATCCAAGAAGGCACCTGATGGTAAGCACAACAGTAGCCCGGAAATAAGATGCCATGCCTACAATGATGTTCCTTAAATATGCATCGTTTTGTTGGTAGGGTCGACAGATCAGCTAGAGAAGAGGCTAAAGCCTGCTCAAGCGGACAAACAACATGCCGAAGGGCAAGAAGCCGCTGGTCAATTAACATGGTCAATTAATGAAAAGAACAAACTACATGATGCAAACATCAAGCAAGCCAAAGAACTGACGGACGTAAGAGCCCAACTATCGGATGCCTTGAAGGAGAACAAAAAGCTGAAAGGCAGCATATTCAGTAGGCTCTTTAACCTGACTTTCGCATGGTCCCCTGGTAGAAAGTTTTACGAGTTTGTTTCTATAGGTGTGCTGACTGGGCGTCCCGAGGCAGAAGTGTCTGGATTTCAAGGCGACCTGCTACAAGAGCTTTCCAAAGTGCACGAGCGAGCTCGGAAATCAATGGGGAACATTGCTAAGGCTTTATGGCCATCCGATTCTCCTCTAGGAAGCATGGAGGAGTTCGTGAATTTATTCAAGGGAGCTCGTCGCCGTTTTTGGCTATGGAAGATATCAACATGTCGAGAAGGCGCACGAGAGGCTTGTGCCATGGTGAAAACTCGGTACACCAGACTTGATACGAATCATATGGCCCGGGTCGGACCTCGGGGACCAGATGGACAAGAAATTCCTGTTAGCTTAGTGTACGACCAAGTAAAGATAGCCGCTAAGTTTCCTCAACAAGATTGTAAACTAGACAACCTGTTTGATCTAGAGGAGCAAGAAGTCTTTGAGTCCAAGCAGCAATGTACTTTTATCAGCAAACTTATCTCCAGCCGAATTGTCAAACGATTGTCATGGCAGACTTTCTGCTTCGACCTCCGAAACCTAAGATTTTGAAGTGTTTCCGAATACTATACCGTCGGTAAACACCAAAGTATGTTCGGAAACCAGGCAGTCCGTTCATAGTTGCTTGAACAAACAAGTTGTATTCGGGGAGTTATGTTATATTACATTTGATCATAAGAAACATCTTCCAAAGAGAATAGTTCAGTTAAAGGTTCCTCTTCCTAGGCCAGCATGCGATTTTTTTGTGCATGCCGAAGTTGTGATGCTAAAAATCACAGTACACGTTATATTTTGGGGCTTATATTGCAGCAAAAGCAGTTCATCTTTTTCCCTCCGACCAATTATTCCCTCAAGAACGCTAGCTTTCGTCTTCACCCGTGTGAGGTACACGTCCGGATAACCCGGCTGTAACAATCGCAGAGGTGCTCCCTTTATGCCCTACCCGAACAAGCGGGTGTCGGATTTCGGGTTCCGGCAGACCCTTGAGGTTCGAACACAGGGGTGCACGCGGAGATTTCACCCTCTACCTACCTGCGCCCCGCCGACTCGCTAGGATCTAAACGACGAAAGGAACAACACAAGAGACACAAGGTTTATACTAGTTCGGGCCACCATTGTGGTGTAATACCCTACTCTAGTTTGTGGTGTGGTGGATTGCCTCTTGGGCTGATGATGATGAACAATACAAGGAAGAATAGCCTTGCGAGGGCCTGTTCTTGGCTGGGGCGATGAACTGCTAGGAGGAGTTCAGTTGCCCTTCTCTCTCGCTATGATGCTACTTGATTGCTCTCTCCCAGCTGCCTTTATCTTGATTCTAGCTCCTGGATTCTAGATGCTAGATTCTAGATCCTAGATTCTAGATGCCTCTACCCTGGGGGTGGCTAGTCCTATTTATAGGCAAAGGCCCTGGGCCTCTTCCCAAATATTGGCGGGAAGGGCGTGACAATTAGCCATTTGAAGGGAACATCTGGTACACTTATCACGACTAAAGTTGGTCCTCGCTTTGTCAAAGGCTCTGGTGGTGGCCTTTGCTTGGGCTCCTGACTCTGAGCCCCGAGCTGCGCCACTCCGGGGAGAGGCGGGCTCGTCAGGACGTCGCCGCCTGTGATCTGGGTGGGGTTGGCGCCGGTGCCGGACGGCCCATTGTTGATGATGGCGTCTTTTGAAGGGGCGCGTGTAGTTAGCATTCTTTAGGATCTGTTCCCTGCGATGAATCAAAAACGCGCCCCGTGGGGGCTTGTAAGGTGCCTGCGGTCCTATTTGTTAATATAATCCTTGCCATGGAGTAGCGCGAGTTGCTCATTCCGTCTTAGCTCAGTTCTTCCTTTCGAACCTCACGAGGGCTTGATGCTCTGTCGGCAGTCCTAGTCCCAAAGCGGCTTCACCGTCGCTAGTATCAAGGTCGCGATGCGTGGTCAAGGCCGGAGGAGAGCGGCCGAGGTCAGTAGAGCCCTTGAGTCGCGATGCTCGGGAGGTCCCCCTTAGCGCTCAAGCAGCCATCATTCGGTGAGAAAGGAGAGCGACGTTGCTAACACGGGATTGCATTAGGTGCGGGGACGGTGCCATGGTAGCTGGGGCGTCCGGGTGGTGACTTATCTCAAGAATCAGGGACCGCTCCCTAGTGTGTCGCCGGGTCCATGCATCGGCAGGCGAGGGGTTGCTTGGCAAGGTCCTCACGTGCCTCTCCCCTCTCGCCTTCGCTCCCCTTTCTGCTCTACGTCCTCGGGTCCCGGCCCTCGAGCGAGTCTCAGCCGTCGCTGGTATGCCAGGTCGCGATGCCGTGGTCAAGGCCATAGGGTGAGGGCTGGAGAGCCAGTAGGAGCCCTGAGTCGCGATGCTCAGGTACCCCCCTTTAACGTGCAAGCGGTTTGCACGGACCAGAGTGAAGAAGACACCGTGAGGGCCTCGCCTGACGCTGCTCCTTGAAGAGATCCTGCAGGTTCATCACAGAAAGAACGAGAGTTCGCCATGACAATCGACAGTCAGCCGTTGGTTGCTCTGGAGGGGTGGTGAGGCACTGAGGGCTCGACGAGGTGGCGCTATGCGGGGCTGCCGTAGCCAGAGCTCAGCCATTCAGGTTTGTCGGCGTTGCAGGGACGGACCCATGCGCAAGCGTCATGCCGTTTGGGAGCAGCTCCATCAGTTGGTGTCAGTTAAGCGGGCAACTAGGTCAAGCATGTTAATCGCGGAGGAGTGAATTCATTCAAATAGATGCTGGGAAGGCGGACACCGCTGGGTCTGGCCCGAGCGACTTGGGGATGATGCAGCCCGAGGGGCGCCCCCAATGAAGTAGGCTAGGAACAAGAAATAAATGGGATACAAACCGCAGGGACGGACCCACACGGCCTGGGAATAATGCAGCCCTAGGGGGCGCTCCCAGCTGGAAATGAAACTTGAAAGATGTCACCTGATGATGTTGAAGGCGAAGGTGTGTTGGTGTAGCAGACTCGGTGGGCTGCGGGAGCCGATCCTCATGAGCCCCCAGGCCCTGGGGCCTCGGGAGGCTCCGGAGGCGCTGCTGGCTCCTCGCGGACCATCTCCATCTCTGCCAGGGCTGCGGAACGCCTGACCTCTTGAGCCTCCAGGTTGCCCCTCATGAGGCGCTGGTACGTGGCGGCCGCGTTTGGCAAGCCATAAGGCATGCGAACATAGTTGTGGGGTGGACCTTCACAGCGCCCCACTTGCGAGGGCCAGAGGCGCTCCTGAGAGGCGGCTCGATTGAGCCCTAGTATGCCGATGCAGACGCGCAGCCCACCGTCCTTGCCTGGATGGGGAGCCACAGCGGAGTGGCGGCTGCCTCTCATGACTCTTGACTCTGTAGCTCTGAATGGCCTTGCTTGGCGAACTCCACGAGGTTTGGCCCTCCTTGCCTTGCTCATTCTTGAGAAGCGTGCTTGAAACACGCCTCCAAGTGGTGCCCAAGCGCCTCCCTCGTGACCTTGGCGGTCGGCGGCCCTCGGGGAGAGCCCGAGCCCACTGAGGAGGCGTCAGGCGCTTCCTATGCGATGGAAGGAGGTTCCCCCTGGGCAGGCGCGGGCCCTGAGGGGCCTGCCTCCTGAGAGACCGGTCCGGCCGATGTCTTCTTCTTGGGGGCGGTCTCGGGAAGCCTCCTGCTTCCGCGATCCGGGTCTTCTAGTGATGCGGCCTGAAAGGCTCGTTCCAGGGAGCACATCGCGTCTTTCTCTTTGCAGGGCACCGTGATGACTCCACCACTTCCTGGCATCTTGAGGACATTGTAGCCGTGGTGGAGTTCTGACCATGAACATGGCCCGACTTGGAATACCCGAGGATGGCGTTGTATGGCAGGCGAATGTGGGCGACGTCGAAGTCGATGAGCTCGGTGCGGTAGTTGTCGTGCACCCCGAAGGTGACAGGGAGGTGGACCTGCCCAATCAGGACTGTGGAGCCGTCGGTGACTCCGGAGAAAGGTTTGGTTGGCTGAAGCTGATTGTAGGGCACTTGGAGATTGTTGAATGTTTCCACGGACATGACATTGAGCCCTGCCCGCCATCGATGATGGTCTGGTGACTAATGCGTTCGCGATGATTGGGGAACAAAGCATTGGGAGGACTCGGTGTGGCGCGCGACTTGAGCTGATCCGTTGAGCTGAGCGTGATGGCGCCGCCGACCACGAGAGGCGTGTGGCCGAGCTTGGGAGGACTGCATTCGCCGTGGGCGAACTGCTTGAAGACGCGTTGTGAGGCGGCGCTTGAGCTCCGCCCGGGGCCGCAGCGATCGCGCGTGGCTCTGAAGCCCCAGCCCCTCGTCGATGGCGGTCCTCATTTCTCCTTGGCTGCGGCGGCGGAGGGAGGCCTGCGTTGCCTTGCGGGCAATCCTCGCGAGGCTCATCCCTCCAGTCTCCCTCGTGAGGCGGGTCCTGCCAGCGATCCTCGTGAGGTCGGTCGCGCCACCCTTGGCGAGGTCCGCGGTCTTCCCAGCGTCCTGCCTTTCTTCCTCCTCCTCGACCGTAGCCCCGGTCGCTGCGGTCGGGACGTCGGCTGATCCTTGCTTCACGCACGGCTCGGAGCTCTTGGCATTCATTGGTGTTGTGGGTGTGGAGGTCGTGGTACAAGCAGTACCGACTGCCCTTGGAAGATTCAGGCTAATCTACGCCCGCTTGGTATGCGGTTACGCATGAGCACGGCAGCCCCTTGCGCTTCACATCCTTGGCCTTGGGTTTCTTCTCTTCGGGTGCGGCGCAGCGTCGAGGAGGAGAGCGCCTTCCTCAACCTGGCGCGCTTGGTCGCCAAGTTGAACAGCTCAAGGAAGTGCACAGGTCTTCATGCATCGCCATGACTCCTTCATCTTGGCCTTACGACGCGCCATCGGGCTTTGAGATGATGGCCTCCTCGGTCGCCTTAGGAATCTTGAGGCATGCGTTGTTGAAGCGGGATGTATTTCTGCGGGGTTTCCACAGTTGCTGCTTGATCTGGCGCATGTCGCTCATGGCGGGTGGCGGTCACGAGTACCTGGAAGTTGGCGATGAAGCGGGTGCGCATCTCATCGAGGAGGAGATCGTGCACAGGCGAGTTCATGAGCAGTCGCGGGCCCGTCCTTGGCGCCATAGGAAACGAGTTCACCATGACCTTTCGTCTTCGTTGGTAACCCGATGCCCGTCGAGAGCTGGAGGAACTCTGCGGGGTCGGCCGTGCCGTCGTGAGTGAGGAGGCGGTCGGCTTGAACTTGCCGGGCCACGCGACGCTGCGCAGCTTCGGGGTGAAAACACGATAACTGCTGTGGACACGGGAGGCCTTGGGTGACGAAGAGCTTGGTCTGCGGGTCCCCATGCGCTGCTGCTGGGAGCAGCGCGGGTCTTGACGTCTTTGGAAGCGAGGCGTGGTCGCGACGAGCGGGCGAGGAGCACTCGGGCAGCTCTTGCCGCAGCTGGCGCTGACGGGCGGGTTCCGCCCGAGGCCACGCGCTTGGGGGCAGGCACCTTCTTGAGGAGGAGGCGGTGAGGCACCCGGAGCCGTCGCCCAGCAGCAGGCGAGTCTTGTCTTGTGGGGACGAGCAGCGCAGAGAGCCCCTGCGGCATGGATGAGCTCGGCGACGCGGTCGAGCCATTCTTCGTAGACGTCGTCGACGAGACGGTAGCGCAGGAGCTCGTTTGCCACGATGAGCGCAGCTCGAGCCTCCATGGGCGCGCGGAATGCGCGAGACGAAGAACCAGCTGGGGTGAGCGAGAGGGTAGCAGTGCGGCCGTCTTGCCTCACGGTGGGATGCTGGGACGATGCTTGCTGCTCGTTCCCCGCCGGGCTAGTGGCGGCATTGACGGCAGGTGATGGGGAACGACGAGGGCGCCCGCCAATGGGAGCCATCTGGGCGACACGGGAAGCGAGGGCGGCTCGGTGCTCGGCGCGGGCCCGACGAGCGTCAGACATGGATGTGGTGGTCGGAGGAGAACAGGGCGGTGGAAGACAACCTCCGGCGCACCCCTACCTGGCGCGCCAAATGTCGTATTTCGGGTTCCGACAGACCCTTGAGGTTTGAACACAGGGGTGCGCACGGAGATTTCGCCCTCTACCTACCTGCGCCCCGCCGACTCGCTAGGATCTAAACTACGAAAGGAACAACACAAGAGACACAAGGTTTATACTAGTTCGGGCCACCATTGTGGTGTAATACCCTACTCTAGTTTGTGGTGTGGTGGATTGCCTCTTGGGCTGATGATGATGAACAATACAAGGAAGAACAGCCTTGCGAGGGCCTGTTCTTGGCTAGGGCGATGAACTGCTAGGAGGAGTTCAGTTGCCCTTCTCTCTCGCTATGATGCTACTTGATTGCTCTCTCCCAGCTGCCTTTATCTTGATTCTAGCTCCTGGATTCTAGATGCTGGATTCTAGATCCTAGATTCTAGATGCCTCTACCCTGGGGGTGGCTAGTCCTATTTATAGGCAAAGGCCCTGGGCCTCTTCCCAAATATTGAGCGGGAAGGGCGCCAACAATTGGCCATTTTGAAGGGGAACATCTGGTACACTTATCTGACTAAAGTTGGTCCTACTTTGTCAAAGGCTCTGGTGGTGGCCTTGACTTGGGCTCCACAATGACTTCCTTCCTGCTGTTGGGCGGGTCTTGGTCTTGTTGCACCGAAATGGATGCCTTTGCTTGATGCTCTCGCCTGCGCTTGCTCCCATTGCACCAAAGAGGAAAGGAGGACACTGCGCGGGCTGGCGCCCGCCTGGCGCCCTTGGTCGTCATGGCTTGCGCCATGGGCACCTCGTGAGGTACCCCGCCTTTATCTCTCCGCCTCCTCGTGAGCCAGCCTGATGAGGTCATGCCTGAGGAAGCTCCTTGTCGTCCACCCCGTGAGGCTTGGCCCCTCACGAGGGTCTTGAGCTTGTGTTGATGAAGATGGGCCGTGCTGGGCCCCCCCTTGAGCCACGCCGTAGGCCGCAGGCAGGCAAGTCTGGGGACCCCCGTTCCCAGAACGCCGACAACGGGAATATAGGGCATAAGCACAGGAGCCAGGCAACCCAGCTTGGCAAAACTTAAGTCATAAAGGTGCATATAATGGCGAAGAAAATACATATATGAGTAGACAACAAATATATACGGTGAGCTTGATGCTCGGAAAATAATAATGATAATAAGCTTCTGTGAAAAGAAGCCCCCAGGTCTTGTGGGGTATGCACATTTAAGGATGTATGCCCCTAAAGTGTGCGTTTATCCTAACACCAGCTAGAAGTCGTATAAAAACGAGAAAAAAGAAAAAAGTGAAAAGGGAGAAAAGAAGGAACGAGGAAAAAGTATAATTCCGGCCTTAGGCGTAGAATCTTCGGAGCCGGGCAGCGTTCCATGGGTTTGGTTCCCAGCGATCATCCAAAGCATTACGAAGGCGATAGGCTCCTCCAGTGAGAACTTCATTTATAATGAAGGGCCCCTCCCATTTGGGCTTGAGCTTCTCCTTTTTCTTCTCAGGTAGACGTAGAACGAGTTCACCGACATTACAAGTCTTTGCCCATACTTCCCTGCTTTGATATCGCCGAGCCTGCTATTGGTAGAATGCGGAACGGGCCTTCGTGACATCATGCTCCTCCTCCAGGTTGTCCAGATCATCCTGCCGATGGAGCTCGGCTTCTCTCTCTTCGTACATGCGCACTCGAGGTGAGTCATGAATAATGTCGCAAGGCACGACTACCTCCACGCCATACACCATGAAGAAAGGTGTGTATCCGGTCATGCGATTGGGCGTGGTCCGCAGCCCCCAGAGTACGGAATCGAGTTCCTCAACCCAGTTCTTGTCTGATTCTTGCAGAGATCGCACTAGTCTGGGTTTGATGCCACTCATTATTAGGCCGTTAGCCCGTTCGACCTGACCGTTTGTCTGAGGGTGATACATGGAGGCGTAATCAAGCTTGATACCCAAATTAGTACACCAAGTTTTCACCTCATCGGCTGTAAAGTTAGAGCCGTTGTCAGTAATAATATTGTGTGAGACACCATAACAGTGTACGACACCGGATATGAAGTCTATAACCGGTTCGGCTTCGACCGTTTTGACTGGTTTGGCTTCTATCCACTTAGTGAACTTGTCGACCATAACCAGTAAATATTTCTTATTATGGCTTCCTCCTTTAAGGGGTCTGACCATATCTAGCCCCCAGATTAGCAACCAAGTAATGGGGATTGTTCGTAGGGTAGTGGGCGGCATATGACTTTGATTGGCGAAAAGCTGGCATCCAATGCAGCGCTGTATGAGGTCCTGTGCGTCTGCTCGGGTCATGGGCCAAACGAAAGCCATACGAAAGGCCTTACTTACAAGGGCCCGAGTTGCGGCGTGATGGCCACCAAGACCAGCGTGTATTTTAGCCAAGAGCTATCGTCCCTCTTCTTCGGAGATACATCTTTGAAGGACTCCGGTAGTACTTTTCTTGTATAGTTCCCCTTTATGAACTTTGTAGGCCTTTGAGCATCGAACAATACAACGGGCCTCAGTCTGATCATCAGGGAGCTCATTCCTAGTAAGGTAGTCAAGGAAAGGTTCAGTCCACGGGGCAATTATAGCCATGATTTCATGGGCTAATGGTGTTATTTCGGTGCCCGAACCCCCAATGATATCGGAATTGTGTTCGGAATCTGGGGTATGATCAGCTCCAGAACAGTGTTGCCACTCTCATCCTGCCATACCATGGATGGCTTGAAGAGCCTCTCCACAATGGTGTTAGGTGGCACGGGGTCGCGTTTAGCGCCCATGCGAGCAAGGATGTCCGCAGCTTGATTACTCTCTCGAGCCACGTGATGAAACTTGAGCCCCTCAAACTGAGCTGATATTTTGAGTACGGCATTGCGGTAAGCCGCCATCTTCGGATCTTTTGCGTCAAATTCTCTGTTTATTTGGGATATTGTGAGGTTTAAATCCCTGCGCACCTCGAGGCGTTGTATGCACATGGAGACGGCCATCCGGAGACCGTGCAATAGTCTGTATACAGTATTTGGAGCACATAACGGACAATGTCTCTTGTGGGGGATGTCAAGACGACACCATCCCCAAGTTCGGCTTGCATTTTAGAGCCATCGAAGTGCATCACCTAGTTGGAATATGTGTCGTACTCTTTAGGGAGTTCGGCCTCTGTCCATTCGGTGACGAAGTCGGCCAACACCTGAGACTTAATGGCTCGGCGTGGCTTGTAAGTTATTTCAAATGGTAAGAGCTCAATGGCCCATTTGGCAATCCGGCCGGTGGCGTCTCGGTCGTTTATAATATCATTGAGTGGTTCAGAAGCCACCATGATCGAGCACTCTTGAAAGTAGTGACGCGGCTTGCGGGATGCCATAAAGACCGCATATGCTATCTTTTGATAATGCGGGTATCGAGATTTGCATCGTGTAAGGACTGTCGATATGTAGTATACTGGTTTTTGGAGTGGAAATTTATGTCCCTCTTCCTCTCGCTCGACGACGAGCACCGCACTCACCACCTGGTTAGTTGCAGATATGTAGAGCAGCATCGGTTCGCCGACGTTTGGTGCAGCCAAGATTGTGTTGTTTGCTAACAAAGTTTTATTTCTTCCAGTCCCGTTGTGGTAGCGTCCATCCACATGAAGTGTTCAGTGCGTCAGAGCAGGCGATAAAATGGCAATGCCTTTTCTCCTAATCCGTAGATAAAACGGCTCAAAGCTGCCATGCACCCGGCTAGTTTTTGGACCTGGTTGAGGTCTGTTGGTGTTGCCAATTGTGACAGGGCTCGGATTTTGGCTGGGTTTACTTTGATTCCTCTATTGGACACACTGAACACAAGCAGTTTTCCGGCGGGAACGCCGAAAACACACTTTTCTGGATTGAGCGCTATGTCATATGTTCGAAGGTTGTCGAATGTAAGGTGTAAGTCATCCTCCAATGATTCAACATGCTTGGTTTCGATGACCACGTCATCTACATATGTCTCCACAGTCTTGTCGATTTGCTTTTCCAGGCATGTTTGAATCATGCGTTGGTAGGTTACGCCGGCGTTCTTAAGCCCGAAAGGCATAGTGTTGATGCAGAAGGGCCCATATGGGGTGATGAATGTCGTTGCGGCCTGATCGGACTCCTTCATCTTAATTTGATGGTATCCGGAGTATGCGTCGGGGAAACACAGTTAATTGTGTCCTGCGGTTGCATCAATAATCTGGTAATGCGAGGTAGTGGGAAGGGGTCCTTAGGGCAGGCCTTATTAAGGTCATTGAAATTGACACACAGGCACCCGGATTTATCCTTCTTAGGTACCATGACCAGGTTTGCTAGCCAGTACGGATGTTTGATCTCTGTGATAGACCCGGCTTCGAGTAGCTTGGCTAGCTCCTCCACCATAGCCTGTCGTTTGGGTTCGGAAAATCATCGTAGCATTTGCTTGACTGGTTTCTATCCCTTCGGTATATTGAGGCTATGCTCAGCCAGTCCGCGTGGGATACCTGGCATATCCGAAGGGTGCCACGTGAAGATCTCCCAATTCTTGCGCAGAAGTGCACGTAATGCGGCATTGACCATCGAATCCAGCTGTGCCCCAATGGAAGATGTCTTCTTGTGGTCCGTCAGGTGAACTTGAAACTTGACTATTTCGTCTGCTGGTTTGAAGGAAGTGGACTTAGGTATCTTATCAAGGATTACATTGTCCTTATCCACTATGGAACGTAGGGTGGTTAATTCTTCGGCCGCAAGGGCCTCAGATAATGCCTCGAGGGCCAAGGAAACAGATTTGTTTTTGGCGCGTAGGGCTATGTCCGGATCACTGGTGATGGTGATAACTCTGTTGGGCCCGGGCATTTTGAGCTTCATATACCCACAATGGGGTATGGCTTGGAAGCATGTGAATGCGTCTCGCCCCAGCAGGGCGTGATACCTGTTGTTAAAAGGTGCCACATGGAAGAGTAACTCTTTGGACCTATAGTTCTCTGGCGTGCCGAGTACCACGTCGAGCTTGATTTTCCCCGAGCATCTTGCTTCCCGACTAGGGATAATGCCTCGAAAGGTTGTGTTACTTTGCTCAATGCGACTCCTGTCCATTTGCATTTTATTGGGTGTGTCTTCGTAGATGAGATTCAATCCGCTGCCGTCATCCATTAGCACTTTAGTGAGCCGAAAGTCGTCCATGATTGGGTTTAGGACCAAAGCGTCTGGTGCCCGGACTGAGCGGGATTTTGGTTCGTCATCGGCATTGAAAGTGATCACCGTGTTGTTCCAAGGATTTATTGTTGCCACTTGGCAGACTTCGGCGAGGTCGCGGAGCGCCCTTTTACACCGATTATTTGATGAAAAGGTCTCGAAGACGTGAATACTTTGACATCGTCGCCCTCCTAAGAGTAGTTCTCTGGGGTAATGTTGGTGAGGATACCCTCGCCGCTCTTGGCCACTTGCCAGAGTATCCAACATTCATGGAGGTTGTGCGTTGGTTCGGTATTCAGCGTCATGTGAATTTGACAGGGCTTGTCGAGCCATTCCTCGAGGACAATTCTATGCCCCATAAAGGGCTTGATTTTCTTGTCCACGGTATGATGATTAGGTGCCCCGCGAGGGTGCATCCATTTTGCCCGTCCGGGAGATGGCCTAAAGGCCTGCGGTTCCCAGCGGGCTGTCTAGGTTTTCCAAGCGCTTTCCATTGCGCAGTACTTCTGTACTATGTGTGCCAAATCTGCAAAGTGAAGTACACAACGGCGGTTGAGGGCATTAAGGATGTCCTCATTCGTACAATTGTTACAAAATACCGAGATCGCGTCGTCATCACAACAATCTTTGATCCTGTTTTTAACAAGGAGGAATCTGGCCCAAAAGTGGTGGACTGTTTCCTGAGGCTGCTGCCACACGTACATTAAGTCGCATATATCTGGAGGATCGGAATTGCTTGGGGAATATTGCTTGTGGTGCGTGGGCGGGGTTAAATCCGAACCCTAACCCACTGTGAAGTCCGGAATTTGAAGAAGTTCCGAGGTCACAAGCCCGGGCTCCGGAGTGTCCGATGAGTTCTCATGCTCAATGCCTGATTTTATGTTCGAAGGACAGGAAGTGTCCTCCCGAAGATGGGTGTCCGGCTCTCTGAGCTCGGAAATCCGAATATACTTTGTTCTCAACATAGGAGAAGAGTTACTGTCAGCTTGTTCCTCCGCAACCGCTACCTGGTGGGTGATTGGTGGAGATTTGATTTCTCTCTGATCGGGTTTAAGCCCAATCCGATCATAGTCGGTTGCGACCCCTAGGGCAGCAATGCGATCTAGCAGTTCATTCAAGGACGACACATCTACTAGATCCATCTTGTAGGAGTATTCAGGGCCGACGTGGAGATGATTTTTGGTGACATGCTGGGCTGCCTTTGGCTTAACGGCCGAACGGGCGCCCGTGGTGAAGATGCCAAGCCGGAGGGTTTGCCTGAAGCTAGGGCTCCTCCTAAAGTGATACTGTCCTTGATGACAAGGCGAGACAAGAACCCTTCTATCCACGACAGAGAGGAACTCTCAATGAAAGCACCAATGTTGGTGTCAAAACCGATAGATCTCGGGTAGGGGGTCCCGAACTGTACGTCTAAGGATCAAAGGTAATAGGATGCAAGGGACACGGTGTTTACCCAGGTTCGGGCCCTCTTAATGGAGGTAATACCCTACTTCCTGCTTGATTGACTTTGATGATTATAGGGGTTACAAGAGTTGATCTACCTCGAGATCGTAATGGCTAAACCCTAGATGTCTAGCCTGTATGATTATGATTACCCCTACGGACAAAACCCCCAGTTTATATAGGCACCGGAGGGGACTAGAGTTGTACAAAGTCAGTTTACAGAGGAAGGAAACTACACATCCGGATGCCAAGCTTGCCATCCATGCAAAGGAGAGTCCCAACCGGACACAGGAAAAGGCCTTCTGTCTTGTGTCTTCATGGCCCATCAGTCTGTCCCATATCACGTAGGCCGGCTCCCCGAGGACCCCATAATCCAGGACTCCCTTAGCCAGCTATGAGGGAAATTATTTTGTGGGTGAAAATGCACTTGATGCTCCCCAATGGGTATGCAACAAATCTAAAGAGGGGAGCAAGTCTTGAAAAATTGAAAATATTTGGTCTCAAGAGTCATGATTGGCACACATGGCTTGAGCGGGTAATGTTGGTGATGTTGCGTGGCTTTATCCCTGAGGATGAATGGCTAGTACTAGCAGAGCCGAGCTATTTCTTCCATGTTCTTTGTGCGAAAGAACGACCGCCTGGTGTGCTAGATGAAATGGAAGGGTTGGCGTCGGAGTTGATCTGCAAGTTAGAGAATATCTTTCCACTGGGCTTCTTTAATCCAATGTAGCATTTGATTTTGCATCTCCCAACCAAGGCAAGATTGGGGGGGCGTGCAAAATTTTTGGTGCTACACAACTGAGAGGATGCAGAAAACACTTCGAGCAAAATGTAAAAATAAACATAGAATTTAAGCATCGATGGACGAGGCATTCATTACTAAGGAGGCGGCAAACTTCGTGAAAGCACACTACGAAGCCAAAAATTGTCATTTGCATAATCCGAAGCCTCGGTACAATGCTGGCGACCCTAAAAAGATGGATCCAACCTTAGCCTATCCAAAGGGAAGCTCGCACCAGTCGGTGCTTCAAAAGCAATAGTGTTGGATGTCGAAGAATGGCGGACCATTTCGTTGTATATCTTCAACAACCTAACATAAGTGTCGCCGTACAGGTAATTTCTTGGTACATTGTTTCACAACTTCTAGTTCCTTTGAACTCCTCTTATTCTCGGTGATCCAAAAGGATTCCATCGAGGAGTATGAGCTTCTGGCAAAGCATGCAGGAGGCTATCCCGGTTTCATCTCTTGGTTCAAACAAAATGTAATTTTCATTAGACCATTTCATTTCTTCATCTAATGTGTGGCTAATGCAACAATCCTTTCGTATTAAACTTGTAGGCTAATTTAGAGTCTAGGCACGCTGAATTGAGACAAGTTGCTAATGTTTTTTACTATAAGGTCCATTCATTTGACAAATACGACATCAACGGGTATTGCTTTCGTACCTTTGAGCTATCTATGGCCGACTGAAAGTCTACAAATTGTTGTGTCTCTACTATCGGTGAAGGAGGTACCGAGTATTATGGAAGAGTTAAAGCAATTTATGAACTTCTATTCTATGGTGAAAACCCACCGAACGTCCTAGTCTTCAAATGTTATTGGCTCCAGTCGAAGGAGACTAGCTAGAAGGGCTCATGAACATATAGGGCTAGTCGAAATCAAACAAAGCACCCATTTAGATGTTCCCGATGTCTATATTACGGCTCAATAGGCAACTAAAGTTTTCTATCTATCATGGGCCTGCCAAACTGATCCAAATTTGAATGGTTGGGATGTTGTTTATGAAGTGCCGCCACGTGTTAGACCACTTCCCCCCTATGAAGAGGATTATGAACCTCACATTAACCCAGACACATATGAAGGAGAATTCTTCCAAGAAACACGTCTTTCCAAAAAATGTTTCAAGAACCACTCTACTTCATTCCAAAACATTGAAGTAGACAGCGATAGTGAATACGACTTCACCCTTAGCTAGAGCAAGAAGAGCCGGTACAAGAAGATGTTACTCCTGCGGATGACCTATCAATGCTTGACCAATTACATAAAGGAGGCCTTCCACATGTTGATGCCACTGAACCCGATGAGCACGTCATTCATGATAGTGACAATGATGATGCATTTATTGATCCCAGAGCATATATATAGACGATCAAGATTACTATTAGTTCATTTCAGGTATTCAATTTTATTATATACATATATATTATTAGTTCATGTTAGGTATTCAAATTTTTTATGTTGTACATGATGATGATACACTTAAATTATATACATATTATTATTCATGTCGGTATTCAATTTTTTTATGTTGTACTAACTTCATTTACTCTTTGTCATGGCAGGTGTTGAAAGATGGTGGTTACGGGTCCAGAGCGCTTAAAGGCTCCATCTTCGCCAGCGCGTGGTGGGAGGGGTACTTCCATTCCACCCTAGTCTCTCCGGAGAGTGTTGCTCGACAGTATGCACACATCAGGGGCGCTTCTTCATCAGCGTCGTTACCCACCGGGAGATGAGGTTGGGGAGGGAAGAAGAGAGGTAGTAGAGGTGCGCGTGGTTGCGGGAGAGACATGTAGGCTGCTACGCCTTCCTCGCCGCCACCCCCAGCTGATTCACCCGAGCACAGGACTGCTAGGGTGGACACGTCCGAGGAGGAGGCTACGTGGACTTTGATCCATGAGCCTCAGGTCGACGAGCCTTTCGCCCACGAGGCTCCGGTCACAGAGGCTTTGGCCCACGAGACTCCATACCAGGCTACGTCCCAGGAGACGTCCGGATGGGGTACCTTGCCAGATCCGCATGAGGGGCCAAGTGGCCATGCTGATGGTGGCGGGGATCAGTTTGTTGATAGCGAGGGCGAGGTGGTTGAGGGGGCCACTGTCTACCAGCGTGGTAGGCTCTTGCCCGTGCCAGCGACCGCAAGCAGAGGTGGTTGATTAGTCCTAGTGGGGATAAGTAAGTGCATTTACTCTTTTTTAACCTTTTGCCTTCATGTTTCTTGAATATCTAATGCGTTGGCTGATACGTCTCCAACGTATCTATAATTTTTTATTGTTCCATGCTATTATATTACCCCTTTTGGATGTTTATGGGATTTATTTTACACATTTATATCATTTTTGGGACTAACCTACTAACCGGAGGCCTAGCCCATATTGCTATTTTTTTGCCTATTTGATATTTGAAGAAAAGGAATATCAAAGCGAATCCAAAGCGGAATGAAACCTTCGGGAGCGTGATTTTTGGAGCGAAGCGTGATAGGGGCGCGCGCCCCCTGTCTTGTGGGACCCTCGGACGTCCACCGCGTACTTCTTCCTCCTATATAAGCCTACATACCCGAAAACATCCAGGAGCGGGCGAAACACAATTTCCAACACGTAACATACGTATCCATGAGATCTCATCTTGGAGCCTTCACGCACACTCTGGAGGGGGAATCGACCATGGAGGGCTTCTACATCAACATCCTTGCCCCTCCGATGAGTTGTGAGTAGTTTACCATAGACCTACGGGTCCATAGTTATTAGCTAGATGGCTTCTTCTCTCTTTTTGGATCTCAATACAATGTTCTCCCCCTCTCTTGTGGAGATCTATTCGATGTAAACTCTTTTTGCGGTGTGTTTGTTGAGATCCGATGAATTGTGGGTTTATGATCAAGTTTATCTATGAATAATATTTGAATCTTCTCTGAATTCTTTTATGTATGATTGAGTTATCTCTGCAAGTCTCTTCGAATTATCAGTTTGGTTTGGCCTACTAGATTGATCTTTCTTGCCATGGGAGAAGTGCTTAGCTTTGGGTTCAATCTTGCGGTGTCCTTACCTAGTGACAGAAAGGGTTGCAAGGCACGTATTGTATTGTTGCCATCGAGGTAACAAGATGGGTTTTATATCATATTGCTTGAGTCTATCCCTCTACATCATGTCATCTTGCTTAATGTGTTAATCTATTCTTATGAACTTAATACTCTAGATGCAGGCAGGAGTCGGTCGATGTGTGGAGTAATAGTAGTAGATGCAGGCAGGAGTCGGTCTACTTGTTGCAGACATGATGCATGTATACATGATCATGCCTAGATAATCTCATAATTATTCGCTTTTCTTTCAATTGCTCGATAGTAATTTGTTCACCCACCGTAATACTTATGCTATCTTGAGAGAAGCCACTAGTGAAACCTATGGCCCCCGGGTCTATCTCTTATCATATTTGCTTCCAATCTACTTTTATTTGCATCTTTACTTTTTGCATCTATATTATAAAATACCAAAAATATATTTATCTTATCTTACTATCTTTATTAGATCTCACTTTACATGAAGTGGCCGTGAAGGGATTGACAACCCCTTTATTGCGTTGATTGCGAGTTCTTTGTTTGTTTGTGTAGGTGCGTGGGACTTTTGAGGAGCCTCCTACTGGATTGATACCTTGGTTCTCAAAAACTGAGGGAAATACTTACGCTACTATTGCTGCATCACCATCTCCTATTTGAGGAAAACCAACGCAAGCTCAAGACGTAGCATTGGCCTTGTCATACTACAGGGGTTGGCTACACGCCAAGGATGTCTGCAGGCCCAACCAAGTCCTTGGTGTGATTTTCCAGTAAAACTTCTTGGGTTTGTCACATTGCACTACTTGGCTCCCCCGGCCCCGCCGGTGGAGATGATCGACAGTGTCTTGTGCCACACAAGGGCTGACATGGTGATCAGAAAGTTTTGGGTAATTTCTCCTTTACACAATTAAAAAACAATAATAGCTAGTTATTGCACTAATCAGTGTTGTCTCATTTTACTACAGACCTTCTACAGGTGTGAGGAGGGATACGAGGAGGCCGCGACATAGGTTATCGATGCCGAGTGCAAGCGCCTACTACAAAACTTATGACACGAGGCCTGGCCGCAGGCTGTTCGAGACTACTACACCTCACATGGTGTTAAGAAGGACAAGCCGTCGTGCCGCACAAAATTTTGGAAGAAGGAGCAGTACATGAAGGTAATTGCCTATTCTTAAGGCCATGTACTTAGTTTCCTTGATTTGATTCATAGGCGTAGCGCTTAAATTTATCTTTACTAACTTAGGTGCCCCCGAGACGGTGTGCGGATAAGATGGATTCTTGGGAGGTGTTGGTGGATGAGTGGTGCTCAGACAAATGTCTAGCCGTCCACAACAATGCCAAGGACCGGCATGCCAAAATGATTGGTGTGCCACACCATCAAGTCAGAGCCAACTTATATTAGTTCGGGCGGAACTCGTATGTGGTTTGCTTCATGATTCAGGCAATTCATTCTTCATGCTATCTTGAGCCCTTTAATCACTAATACTTTGTTCCTCTCTTTTAGGCGTGATACAACAACGCGGAGGTGCCAGAGGTGTATTACCTCTATGCCATGGGCCATAATGCCTCGTACAAGAAAGCCAATGTATTCTCTGCGTGTGACCTCTATCATCCAGAGAGCTTCACCAACATTTCCTCCCACCACAAGCTCATGAGGTACATAGATGAGGGGAAGGCGAGGAAAGGGGAGGACTTTAACCCGAGCCAGGGTCCCATTGATCCGGAGCTGGTGATCATATATGGTTGCGGGAGGCCCCATGGATCGTTAGCCATTGGAGATGGACTTATACGTTGTCCTCGCACTCTCCCGGAGATCAAGGCGCACCAAATGAGCTCCTGTCCTAAGATAAGGCCTATCCGCGTCCATTCGAGCTTGCCATCGAGGTTAGTTATACGGACTTGGATATCTTTCCTCCATTACATTGTGCGTGCGGACATCAATGATTACAATGCTAACGAGGAGTGGTGTTGCCGTCTGCCACCGACTGCAAAGGTGACACGTGGCAGCAATCTATGCAACCTAGGAGCATTGGGTCTGACCCATTTGGTCACTTTGTCATCGGTGGCAGACAGCAAAGGCTGGTGTGACTTTGCGGTCGGTGGCGGGCGGCAAAGTCTGCCAGCCCCCACCTAAGGTCAGCTGACGTCACCTGGCATACGACAAAGGAGCTTGTCATTTTGCTGTCAGTAGGCAGACGACAAAGTCTGCCGTTAGCCACCTAACGGGGCCAACCCCAGTTCTATGCCGTCCACTCACTTGGGCGTCTGCTTGGCCTATATGGCGGACGACAAAAGGTCTTTGTCGTCCGCTTTATTTATGGAGACGGCAAAGTAGCCCTTTACCGTGGTTTTCTGTGCTGGAAGTGGGGTCGTCTGCCAGCTGACAGCAAAGACATTTGTTGTCCATGAACCTGTCCTTTGCCGTCTTCCATGGTAGACGGTAAAGTACCGAATTCTTGTAGTGCATGCTAATGCTTTGGAGATGGAGATCAAAAGCACAAGAAGATGATGGTCATATCATGTCACATATTTTGATTGCACATGATGTTTATCCTTTATGCATCTTATTTTGCTTAGAACGACGGTAGCATTATAAGATGACCCCTTCAGTTAATTTCAATATAAAAGTGTTCTCACTGAGTATGCACCGTTGCCAAAGTTCGTCATTTCGAAGCACCTCACGATGATCGGGTGTGATAGACTCTACATTCACATACAACGGGTGTAAGCCAGTTTTGCACATGCATAATACTTGGGTTAAACTTGACGAGCCTAGCATGTACAGACATGGTCTCGGAACATTGGAGACCGAAAGGTCGGACGTGAGTCATACAGTAGATATGATTAACATAGAGATGTTCACCATTGAAGACTACTTCATCTCACATGATGATCGGACATGGGTTAGTTGATTCGGATCACGTATCACTTAGACAACTTGAGGGATGTTGATTTAAGTGGGAGTTCATTAGTAATTTGATTATTTGAACTAAAATTTATCATAAACTTAGTCTTAATAGCTTTTGCATATTTATGTTGTAGATCAATGGCACGTGCTACCATTCCCTTGGATTTTAATGCGTTCCTAGAGAAAGCTAAGTCTAAAGATGATGGTAGCAACTACACGAACTGGGCCCGTAACTTGAGGATTATCCTCATTGCTGCACATAAGAATTATGTCCATGATGCACCGCTAGGTGACAGACCTGCTGCAGGAGCTACTGCAAATGTTATGAACATCTGGCAGGCTCGATCTGATGACTACTTAATAGTTCAGCCTGCCATGCTTTATGGCTTAGAACCGGGACTTCAAAGACATTTTGAACGCCATGGAGCATATAAGATACTCCAAGATCTGAAGTTGTTATTTCAAGCTAATGCCCGGGTTGAGAGATATGAAGTCTCCAACAAGTTCTATAGCTCTAAGATGGAGGACAACAGTTCTGTCAGTGAACACATACTAAAAATGTCTGGGTATCATAACCACTTGACTCAGCTGGGAATTTATCTTCCAATTGGGAGTGTTATTGACAGAGTTCTTCAGTCACTGCCACCAAGCTACAAAGGTTTGTGATGAACTATAATATGCAAGGGATGACGAAAACGATTCCTGAGCTCTCTGTGATCCTGAAATCGGCGGAGGTAGAAATCAAGAAGGAGCATCAAGTGTTGATGGTTAACATGACGACTAGTTTCAAGAAAAACGGCAAGGGAAAGAAAGGGAACTTCAAGAAGAATGGGAAACAAGTTGCCTGAAGAAGTCCAAAGCTGGACCCAAGCCTGAAATTGAGTGCTTCTACTGCAATGGGAATGGTCACTGGAAGCGAAACTGCCCCAAATACTTGGCGGATAAGAAGGATGGCAAAGTGAATAAAGGTATATTTGATATACATGTTATTGATGTGCGCCTTACTAATGCTCGTAGTAGCGCCTAGGTATTTGATAGTGGTTCGGTTGCTCATATTTGTAACTCGAAATAGGAGCTGCGGAATAAACGAAGATTGGCTAAGGACAAGGTGACGATGCGCGTCAGGTGGTTCCAAGGTCGATATGATCGCCGTCGGCACGCTACCTCTACATCTACCTTTAGGGTTAGTTTTAGACCTTGATAATTGTTATTTGGTGCTAGCGTTGAGCATTAACATTATATCTGGATCTTGTTTATTGTGAAACGGTTATTAATTTAAATTAGAGAATAATGGTTGTTCTATTTATACGAGTAATATCTTTTTATGGTCATGCACCTTTCATGAATGGTCTATTCTTGTTAAATCTCGATCGTAGTGATACACATATTCATAATATTGATGGAAAAAGATGCAAAGTTGATAATGATAGTGCAACATACTTGTGGCACTACCATTTAGGTCATATTGGTGTAAAGCGCATGAAGAAACTCCATGTGGATGGAATTTTGGAATCACTTGATTATAAATATTTGATACTTGCGAACCATGCCTCATGGGTAAGATGACTAAAACTCCATTCTCCGGAACAATGGAGTGAGCTAATGACTTATTGGAAATAATACATACCGATGTATGCGGTCCAATGAGTGTTGAGGCACGCGGAGGGTATCGTTATTTTCTAACCTTCACAAATGAATTAAGTAGGTATGGGTATATCTACTTGATGAAACACAAGTCTGAAACATTTGAAAAGTTCAAAGAATTTCAGAGTGAAGTGGAGAATCATCGTAACAAGAAAATAAAGTTTTCTATCATCTGATCGCGGAGGCGAATATTTGAGTCACAAGTTTGGCCTTCATTTAAAATAATGTGGAATTGTTTCACAACTCACGTCACCTGGAACACCCCAATGTAATGGTGTGTCCAAACGTCATAACCATACTTTATTAGATATGTCGCGTTCTATGATGTCTCTTACCGATTTGCCTTTATCATTTTGGGGTTATGCATTAGATATAGCCGCATTCACGTTAAATAGGGCACCATCTAAATCCGTCGAGACGACACCGTATGAACTATGGTTTTGCAAGAAACCTAAGTTGTCATTTCTTAAAGTTTGGTGATGCGACGCTTATGTCAAAAGGCTACAGCCTGATAAGCTCGAACCCTAATCAAAGAAGTGTGTCTTCATAGGAAACCCTAAAGAAACTATTGGGTACACCTTCTACCACAGATCTGAAGGCAAGATCTTTGTTGCTAAAAATGGGTCATTTCTAGAGAAGGAGTTTCTCTCAAAAGAAGTGAGTGGGAGGAAAGTAGAATTCGATGAGGTAGTTGTATCTTCTCTCGAATTGGAAAGTAGTACATCACAGAAAACAGTTCCCGTGATGCCTACACCAACTAGAGAGGAAGCTAATGATGATGATCATGAAACTTTAGATCAAATTACTACTGAGCCTCGTAGGTCGACCAGAACATGTGCTGCACCAGAGTGGTACGGTAATCCTATCCTAGAAGTCATGTTGTTAGACAACAACAAACCTACAAACTATGAAGAAGCTATGATGAGCCCAAATTCTGACAAATGGCTTGAGGCCATGAAATCTGAGATAGGATCCATGTATGGAAATAAAGTATGGACTTCGGTGGACCCCGATGATCGGCAAGCCATTGAGAATAAATGGATCTTCGAGAAGAAGACGGATGCTGATGGTAATATCACTATCTGCAAAGCTCGACTTGTCGCAAATGTTTTTGACAAGTTCAGGGGGTTTGACTACGATGAGACTTTAGCACCTGTAGCAATGCTTAAGTCTATCCGAATCATGTTAGCAATTGCCGCATTTTATTATTATGAAATATGGCAAATGGACGTCAAAACTGCATTCCTTAACGAGTTTCTTAAAGAAGAGTTGTATATGATGCAACCAGAAGGTTTAGTCGATCCTAAAGTTTCTAACAAAGTGTGCAAGCGATCAATTTATGGACTGGTGCAAGCATCTCAGAGTTGAAATATACGCTCTGATGATGTGATCAAAGCATATGGTTTTATACAGACTTACGGAAAAGCCTTTATTTACAAGAAAGTGGGTGGGAGCTCTGTAGCATTTCTGGTGTTATATGTGGATGACATATTACTGATTGGAAATGATATATAATTTCTGGATAGCATAAAAGGATCCTTGAATAAGAATTTTTCAATGAAAGACCTCGGTGAAGCTGCTTATATATTGGGCATCAAGATCTATAGGGATAGATCGAGACGCTTAATAGGATTTTTCACAAAGCACATACCTTGACAAAGTTTTGAAGAAGTTCAAAGTGGATCAGTCAAAGAAAGGGTTATTCTTGTGTTGCAAGGTGTGAAGTTGAGTAAGACTCAAAGCCCGACCACGACAGAAGATAGAGAGAGAATGAAAGTCATTCCCTATGCCTCAACCATATGTTCTATAAAGTATGCCATGATGTGTAGCAGACATGTTATGTGCCTTGCCACGAGTCCGGCAAGGGGGTACAATAGTGATCCAGGAGTGGATCATTGGAAAACGGTCAAAATTACCCTTAGGTACCTAAGAGAACTAAGGAAATGTTTCTCGGTTATGGGGGTGATAAAGAGTTCGTCGTAAAGGGTTACGTAGATGCAAGATTTGACACCGATCTAGATGACTCTGAGTCTCAATCTGGATACGTATTGAACGTGGGAGCAATTATCTAGAGTAGCTCCATGTAGAGCATTGTAGACATAGAGATTTGCAAAATACATACAAATCTGAATATGGTAGACCCGTTGACTAAACCTCTCTCACAAGCAAAACATGATCACACCTTATAACTCTTTGGGTGTTAATCACATGGCAATGTGAACTAGATTATTGACTCTGGTTAACTCTTTGGGTGTTAATCACATGGTGTTGTGAACTGGATTATTGAATCTAGTGCAAGTGGGAGACTGATGGAAATATGCCCTAGAGGCAATAACAAAATGGTTATTATTATATTTCCTTAATCATGATAGAGGTTTATTATTCATGCTAGAATTGTATTGACCGGAAACTTAAATACATGTGTGGATACATAAACACATACCATGTCCCTAGTGAGCCTCTACTAGACTAGCTCGTTGATCAAAAGATGGTTAAGGTTTCGTAACCATAGACATGTGTTGTCACTTGATAACGGGATCACATCATTAGGAGAATGATGTGATGGACAACACCCATCCGTTAGCATAGCATATGATCGTTCAGTTTATTGCTACCACTTTCTTAATGTCAAATACATATTCCTTCGACCATGAGATCATGCAACTCCCGGATATCAGAGGAATACCTTGTGTGTTGTCAAACGTCACAACATAACTAGATGATCATAAAGATGCTCTACAGGTATCTCCAAAGATGTCTGTTGAGTTGGCATGAATCGAGATTGGGATTTGCCACTCTGTGTATCGGAGTTGTATCTCTGGGCCCTCTCGGTAATACAACATCACAAGAAGCTTGCAAGCAAAGTGACTAAGGAGTTTGTTACAACATGATGTATTATGGAACGAGTAAAGAGACTTGCCGGTAACGAGATTGAACTAGGTATGAAGATACCAACGATCGAATCTCGGGCAAGTAACATACCGACAGACAAAGGGAGTTACGTATGTTGTCATAAAGGTTCGACCGATAAATATCTTCATCGAATATATAGGAAACAATATGGGCATCCAGGTCCCGCTATTGGTTATTGACCGGAGAGACGTCTCGGTCATGTCTACATCATTCTCGAAGCCTTAGGGTCCGCACGCTTAATGTTCGTTGACGATATAGTATTATATGAGTTATGTGAGTTGGTGACTGAATGTTGTTTGTAGTCCCGGATGAGATCACGGACATGACGAGGAGCTCCTGAATGGTTCGGAGGTAAAGATTGATATATAGGACGATGCTATTTGGTCACCGAAAAGGTTTTGGAATGTACCGGGTAATCATCGGATCACCGGAAGCGGTTCTGGGAGGCCCCGGGAGGTTAATGGGCCATATGGGCCAAACAAGGGGAGCACACCAGCCCACAAGGGGCTGGCACGCCCCTCCTGAGGCCGCAGGCCTTGGGGAGAAAGCGAAGTAGGGGAGTCGGCCTCCCCTTGCCTTCCCTCTCCCCCCCTTGCTTCCCCCCTAGAGCAAATAAGGAAGGGGGCGCCATAGGGCAGGCGCCCAAGGGGGCCGACGGTCACCCTTGGGGCGCACCCTGGCTGCCTTCCCTCCCCCACCTATATATATATGAGAGGGAGGGGGCGCCACACACCCACGACAATCCACAAGCCGTGTGCGGAGCCCCTCTCCCCGGTTTCAACCTCCGTCAAGTTTTTCTATAGTGCACGGCGAAGCCCTGCGGGAAGAAGTTCACCACCACCATCATCACGTCGTCGCGCTGCCGGAACTCATCTACTACTTCGCCTCTCTTGCTGGATTGAGAACGCGAGGACGCCATCGAGCTGAATGTGTGCTGAACGCGGAGGTGCCGTACGTTCGGTACTTGATCGGTTGGATCGTGAAGGTGTACGACTACATCAACCGTGTTGATAAACGCTTCCGCTTAATGATCTACGAGGGTACGTAGACATACTCTCCCCTCTCGTAGCTAAGCATCTCCATGGATAGATCTTGGGTGTGCGTAGAATTTTTTTATTTTCCATGCAGCGCTCCCCAACAGTCGACGCAAGAATGATCGTGCAAACCGTCCACTACAAGATATTGCACCACCAGAAAGATGTGTTGGAGGCGGTGGAGGAGGAGGAGGAGGCGAAGAAGGAGGCGGAGGATGCATACGCGGCGACGACGACACCTTGAGTGTGGAGGAGGCTCGGATTGCTGGTCCGGAAGGGCAGAAAATTGAGATTTTCTGCACGGACTAAAATTCTCTTGTTATCGGATTAGGCATGTAAATTACTTAAGCATACCGTCTCTTTTTGGTTGTGATCGAGCATGTGATCCAGCGCTATGGATCAGACTTTTATTTGGATTTCAAGTAAGATTTTACTGACGGACATATACATGATAGCATTGGATGGCCGGCTCCTGTCTGCGGACTGATCCCTTTTGCCCGTGAACATATGTCGGAGCAAATGTTGGAGCAAATTTGCGGGTCAGTGTTGGAGATGCCCTTAGCATCGAGCACTAGCTCGATGGTTTGGCAATTATTACCCACTTCTTGCCCGTGATTACCATTATAAATGTTCATGGTACCTTTTTTTGCGAGTATATAGTATATGATGAAAACCTGCAGAGTGCAAAGAGATGGCAAAAAAAAAATCATCTGGTATTATTAAGGGAGGCAAAGACGATGATGCATGGTAGAACGGAAATATGATAGTGTGAGTCAGCGCACTTTGCCCACGCGACCCTTGCGCTCCCAGAAAACAAACATAATCTCCGGAATAAGAAAGCGCGACGAAGCAGCACCAAAAGGGGCGGGAATAGAAACAGAAATAGGAAAATATCCCGATTTCTTTCCCAGTGCGGCTCCTCTCACTCTCTAATCCCCGCCCTCCATTGGTGGGCGCCTCCGCTGCCACAACCTGGCCTCTATTTAAGAAGGCTCCTTGCGCCACCATCCTACTCACCACCGCACCACAGACCACACCCACACCCACACCGCGCAGCTCGATCGCGTCCCCAGCTTCAGCTCAGCTCCAACTGAACTCAAATTAATCGCAGATGGTTTCTTGTGCGCCAGTAGTGGCTTAGCGCATTAGCGGCGGAGGTTGGTACGATCGGGTAGGCCGGAGGTGAGGTGCCACATGTTGAGTGGACAAACGGCGGTTAGTGGCAGCAGCAGCAGCAGCATCATCGTCAGCCGCGGTGTCGAGCAGGGGAGCGGGAGCGGGGAGCAGAACCAGCGGCGGCCGGTCGAGCAGGAAGAGGAGGAGCCAGAGTTCAGGGACATCCACGCGCTGAGCCCGCCCCGCGCGCTGAGCCTGTACCGCCGGAGCCGGCCGGGCAGCAGGGACTCTTGGGGTTCTGCGGCGGGTGCAGGGGGGAGCAGACACACGTCGATCCGCTCCATCGGGAGCGACACCGCCCCCAGCGAGCTCTTCCCTACTATGAGCAGAGAGTTCTCGGCCATGGTCGCCGCAGCAGCCAGCGCTAACGCCTCGTCCTCCGCCGCAGCGGGCCACAGGGAGAGCGTGGACCGCGTGGCGAACGAGGACGCGCTGGGGAGGATCGGCGAGGAGGAGCTGGAGGAGACGAACCCGCTCGCCATCGTGCCGGACAGCAACCCCATCCCGTCGCCGCGCCGGGGCCTGTCGCCGCGCCCGGTGGAGGTGGCGGTGCCTGGTGCCGGCCAGGGACAGGGCGACGAGGTGTCGGTGGGGCAGGTGAAGAAGGACGAGGTGGAGACCAAGATCGCGGCGTGGCAGATCGCGGAGGTCGCCAAGGTCAACAACCGCTTCAAGCGCGAGGAGGTGGTCATCAACGGGTGGGAGGGCGACCAGGTCGAGAAGGCCAGCGCATGGCTCAACAAGTACGAGGTACTACACACTGCTCCAATCTTCTCCATCAACGATCAATCCACACCACACCATGCTCTCTCTCTGAATGAATTCTGATCGTGTGATGCGTCCGTGCGTGCAGAGGAAGCTGGAGGAGAAGCGGGCGAAAGCGATGGAGAAGGCGCAGAACGAGGTGGCCAGGGCCCGGCGGAAGGCGGAGGACAGGCGCGCGTCGGCGGAGGCCAAGAGGGGCACCAAGGTGGCGCGCGTGCTGGAGCTCGCCAACTTCATGAGGGCCGTCGGGAGGGCGCCCACCAAGCGCTCCTTCTTCTGAGCTGCCTCCTCCTTGATCAACTTCCCGCCATTATTTGGCTTTTTACTCGCCGTCGCCGGATCGTTCACCGCTTCGCTTCACAGGAAGCTCCTGTGCTCGCTGCTTCGCTGTGTGGAACTCTCGTTTTAGTGTTGTATCCACATGTATGGTGTGCCATCGTTCCCTCTTTCTTCCTTCTGCATTTCTCGTGCTTGATATGGAGTACTAGTAGTGCATAGCATCATAAGAATGGAAGGGTGTGCTCTGCCTGCTCAGTCCAAGTGCAAGAGCCGCCTGTATTTTGTTTTAATTTTTCTTTCCGATCGAGGATATTGTGTGTGTGTGTGTGTGTGTGTGTGTGTCAATATGAACAAGATATGCAGTAAATTACTGTTGTGTGCACATTCGCAAGCCTTCTGAATCACCAGTTTATTGATTTCCAATGTTCATCTGTGTCATTTATTTCAGCTGAATACTTCTTTCTCTGTCCCCCAACACCTTGTCCGGCTTCTTTTATTGTCTCTTCAATGCTCAACTAACAACACTTTGACATAAAAAATATTGGAGGCCCAGTGTACTGATGAAGAGTTGCTTTTGTTTTGACTTCTGAAGATATACAGAAGAGTAGTCAAACAATCAGTAATTTGGGACTCAAGTACTAAACTGAGTTTTCTGCCTTGATGATGGCATGCGACCTACCGGCTTCACTATGAAGAGCAGAACGTGCCCTGTCTTGTCAGTTCACCGGCCGAACGAGGATTACAGTCGCGAGCTAGTCCTGCTCACTCAATTGTCACGTTAACTACGAGGTGAGAGTCTGGGGGAGAAACGGCAGTCATGCAGCACGCATAACACATATCTGAGCGTATCCATTGCAAATCGGAAATTATTTTGATGTGTTTGCCTCGCGTAGTTCGATAATGTTCCAAATTAGCACAACCAAGCTCAACTAACATGAGTTACGTATCCTCAGTGACCTGTGATGTGCTCTTCATATTGGCCTGGGACGGGACCATTCTTGTGTACCGAATTCAGAAGTATCTGAGCTTGGCAACTTTGGATTCTCAGTACGGGCACATTGAATAATGGCACTCGCCAACTTCATATAGTGCATTTTATACGAATTCCACACAAAAAAAATTCAGTTCGATGAGAAAGAACAGAATCTCTGCGAATCAAAGAATTATTAAGATTTCTGTTGACTGGAAATAGCGCTTGATAGTAACAGCGTGCCTGTGCATGTGAATGCAGCACAGGTATGCAACTTTTTTGTGGCTGCATGGCATACCATGCATCATGGACACAAAACGACCAAGCGTCAATGCTGGATCAGACAATACCTGAATAATTCCGTGCGCTTGTTCAAAGAGAAAGGATACGAATCCCATGGATCCCCTGCACTTGGACACTCTATTGGCGAGCATGGCCAGGGAGTGGGCCTCCATTTTGTAATTAAATTCCTCTACCTTGTAGGCCCATGATCGGGACTAGCCCATGTGCATGCATGCATTGTCCTCTCTCAAGTCTAGTCTAGAGAGAAAAAACATGGTTGCGGCAACAAGCAAAGCTCACATGTGTACACAATGTGAGCCTGTTCTCCTGTTTGCTCACGTCGCATGGCGTGTTCCGAATAATTGGAGGTTACATTTATCATGACGACGAGGTGGACTCTGCAAGCGCCGGAAATGCGAAGAGTGGTCCAGTCCAGTGGTGAATTACTTGCTGGCTGGGGCTTCGTGCTGATTTTCTTCCGAGTGGAAATAGGCTTACCGGTTACTTTTTGACCCAAGGGGAATAATAAAGCTACTTTGCGACTTATAAACGAAACATCTTACGAATATCAGATAAATCTCCCGTGGGGAAAAACTATCAGATAATCACAGTACGCAACTAAAAAAATGTAAAATAAGCACTATCATCACAAAATATAAAAGAGAAAACTCCCATGAAATAACAAGTATTCTTTACACGGAGATCACGTGATCTTCATGTCTGAAGAACATCTTCATGTCTGAATAACAAGTAAACTCTTTGCAGTTTTGGGTACTTAAATGATTTGAAGATCAATTTTCAAGATTAAACTTTGTTATTTTGGTCACGCTAAATATGCTGCACACCACACGGCAGAAAAGCAAAGTGAGCCAAAGCTACATTTATACTGTTCGGGGGCACATATGTACACAAAAACTGCATGGCCGTGGAAGAAAACTCTGATCACTTTTGTACATGCCACACCAGTTAAGAAAGAACTAAAAAGTGCAGCTGAGGATACGAGTCTTATCCATGATAAGTAGAGCCAGTACGCATTTAACCTAGATAAGGCTATCAGGATGTTCTCCACTGCTCCCTCCAACAAATGTCTCTGAAGTTTTTGGCAGATTGTCTACACTGGCAAAAAGCTCGTCCGCCGCAGAAGCATACAAGCTTGAAGGCTCTGGCAGATCAACCACATCAGCGAAAGGCTCGTTCACTGAAGGAGTATATGTCTCTGAAGGGTTTGTTAGATCAACCACATCAAGTAAGGGTTTGTTGGAGGCACAAGCATTGACCTCTGACGGTGCCGGCGCATCAACCACGTCAAATAAAGGCCCATCCATGGCAAAGGCATCATCATCTGAAGACGGGAATGTAGTGAACAAATGATCCGAACCAAGGCCAGCAGCATCACTGTCAGACTCCTCCACAGCAGAAATTTGTGATTCAGAATCAGATGATTCAGCAAGCAAGACTTCGAGAGAAGGGCTGCTTGTACTCGTTCTCTTCGATACGAAAGCCATGCCCAATATGTCGTTCCCCTGTGAGCCCGCAAAAAAATCTTCCACATGATTTCCAGTCGCGGCATTCCCTGAACTGGTGGCTTCTCTGGAAGAATCTCCATCAGATGGTTCCGTACTACTCAAATCTGACAAGGAGTGTTCTACCTCTGGTTTTCTGAAGCTTTCGCTGGGGCCTGAGTACAAGCTGCCACAGAATACAGAGTCCATCCCACCAGAAAGCCTAATGCTGACCTTTGTATTCTCCAGAACTCCATCCTCATCTGACAGGGTTTCCATTGCATTGGTACTGTGCCCACCAGAAAGCATAATGCTGCCCTTTGTATTCTCCAGAACTCCATCCTCATCTGACAGGGTTTCCATTGCATTCGTACTGTGCCTGTTAGCACCATTTGCAGGAGCTGCATAGCTTGATGGTTCAAAGGTTGTCTCGATGGATATGTCATCACAAAAATTTCCATCTCCCTCATCAACCTCTAAAGCTTTCTTCAATAGCGAAAGTTGGAAGATTGAGTTCTGCTGGCTCGCTTTGCTGTCACCACCTTCCATGTTCTGATGTGCTCCTGTCAATGTTCTCTGGAAGGACGGAATTGCAGCGTCATCATTACCACAGCACACCTCAGAAGTACCATTCCTAAAAGCATTCCGTGCCGCCAGAAACTCTGCCAATGGTAAGGAAGGTCTGCTTTCATCCACTTGAGCTGTCTCACCAACAGATTGAAACATGGTAGGAGGTTTAGCCTGAGTTCCGCCATCAACAGACCCGAAGTGTGTAGCAAGCTGAGAAGGATCATCCACAGGTTCAGTGCTTGTGACAAGCGGAATCATGTCCGAACTAGGACCATTGTTCTGTCCATTTACCTGAGTGTAATCATCTATAGATCCTGTAAGAGACTGTGAAGGAACAACCAACAGTTCAGTGCTAGCAAATGCCTTCTTGTCCGGATTCATATCAATATTCTGTCCATTTACCTCAACACTGCTAACCAAGTTTGCCTTAGATATAGAAATGAGTGGAGCCGCATCAACCTCCTGAAAAGATATCGAGGTACTAATCTTCTTTGTGTCACCAAAGATGCCATGAAAGTCATCTTTAGTGGATGTGTCATGAAGATGTCCATGAGAAGGGAAGGAACTAGAGGGATCATCAGTATTTCCACAACTTACATTACTGGCAGTGCAAGCAACAGACTTTGAAGGTGATGTTCCTTTGGTGGAAGTGAGAAATGCCTCCAAGGCAGACGCTAATGCGCCATCAACAGATACAGGAGTTTTGCCTTTGAAGCTGTTCTCAGTGCTTTTGTTCAGAGTATCATCAGAATTTGTACGACCATCATCAACATTGTCAGCTTCTGCTTGTTTATCTTCCTCCACTTCATCCTCTTCATCATTTAGGAATTCAGGAACCTTGATAACTAGACCTGGGGAAGTCTTGCGTTCTCTCTCAAAAGGTAAAGGCCCACCATTAAGCTTCTCACATGTAAACCCAGGTTCACAGATGAAATCAGGAGCCTTAAGGACCCTTGGCACAACATTAGGTCCATGTAAATTAACTGTATTCTCATCAGCCACATCACAGTTAGAGTAATCTTCTGAAGAAAATTCCGGTGCCCTCATAACCAAGCCTGGCTGCCTGTTCATCACAGAGGCAGAAGTTCCAGAATTCCCACCATTATGTTCCTTTTGCTGCGAGTTAATTGTATCAGAAAAAACATTTGGTGCTGACATTCTTGGAGAAGAACTTCGTAGAGACTGAATCTCCACAGAGAATGAATCAAACTGCTGCTCCAGTCGCTGAAGCCTTGCCTCAATGCTACTGAGGGGCCTCATCATTTTGTCCTCAAACCTAGAGCAACATAACTCCACCTTCTCCACCTTAGAGATCAGAGTATCCAGCATTCTCTCAATGTGATTGTGTGGAGTAACATTTTCATTCATAATAGGACTACACTCCGGGTACAGATTTGATACTGTCTTATCCTTCGCCAATGTCACTTGTGCATTTTCTGTTGTTTTTACAGGCAATGGAAGAGGCTTGGGATCATTTAACGGGGACTCATGTTGGTTGCCATCATCATCACATACCGTACCACTCTGCGCAGGTGGTAGTCTGCTCTGCACTCCAGCTGGATTAAATTTGCAATCATTTGTACCATACAGCCCTGCTTCTTTCGCTATGTTTCCACATGGGATGCTATCTTTCAAAGCGCAGCCTTCAGGAAGTTGGGCTTTCAAGCTCTCAGCAAAATATTTGTCATCTATTTTGCAGTCCCTAGATTTGGAAATTTGCATAAGGCCAGGAACAAGCATAGCCAACAAAGAACTACCTCCCATGTTTCCAGGACCTGCTACTGAATCATCACTGCTGGATTCAACAAGATCAGCAAATATGTAGATCTCTTCAATATGCACTGATGTCTTTGACTGAAGTGAAAGAAGACGGACAGTAAGAGATACACATGGGTTTGCATCAGTTATCTCGGCAGTTGCTTCGTAGTGAGCCTGGAATGGACAAAGTAAAACAAAATTATAGTATATGTAAGAAGCTAAGAAAATTTCTTAGATAGCGAGTACTAGACAATGGCTGTTGACAAAAAAGGGAAATACCAGAGTATTTTTCTGGCAGATTCCTATCGCATTCCTTTCTTCTTGAGATTCTGGCGTGTAATTTCCAAGAGCAGACTCAGGAATTTTGACTTCAACCCAGCTATCTTCATCACTACTACTTGTAACACTTTTGGCCTCTTGTTCATGCTTTTCACTGGTTGCAGCGTTGCTACTCGCCTGAGATACACATTCTTCACCAGGAGGCTGCGGTTCTTGAGCAGCAATTCCACAGCGTACAGTGCATAGATAATCTTTACTTGCATCCTTCATGTCAGTTGAATAGTATATTTCATAAGTTCGAGCTGTGCTTCGCACATACACTCTATGAATCTCATACTTTCCTGTGAAACGAACTGAAGAAAAGAAATGGATTAGATACACAGATAATGAGATGGAAAATGGTTTGATATTTAGCAGTAAAATATCGCAAGGTATTTCTAGAACAAGATGGAGACTGCCAGGAAACTGGGTCATGAAAGGCACTGTGGTGTACACAGAATGAGATAGAGCCTGACTCCAAATTTGCAATGCTAAAAGGATGGATACACAATGAGAAATAAAAATATTGCTTCCATTGTTTGTATTCCAACATAAGTTAGCCGCCTGCAATTTACCCCAACTAAAGGAAGGAAATAGATCATGGGAATTGCAATTTACCCCAACTAAAGGAAGGAAATAGATCATGGGAATTTCAACATGACTGATGTTGGGTGGACTATTCATACGGAACTACTTGCTTTGATTTCAGTCTACTCAGAGATGTGGAAGCTAAAGTTGTAAGATGATGCAGATATATTCCAAAGTAGTAAACGATACCAATTATTGTGATGTGCAGAATACTGGAGTATTATGTATTTAAGATATTTAAAGCAAAATATTCAGGCGTTGATATGGAGATTAAATGCCCGTACATTGCTATAGAAGTCTGTGTCATTGTAATACATAGCTTTGTGCAGATAATACATCAATCGAATCAACTAACCAAAAGATCGCCATACATCATACATCTGTCTGCTAAATAGAAAGTAGCATAATTGCGGAATTAATTTACTGGCAACTTAAGAGATAACCTCAGGGAGTGAATGGACCACCACCAACTCAGAACTTATAACAGTAAATATAGATATAGAAACTTATCACACAGTTTGTGGTATCCACTTCTAGCATGAGCGTGAACAAGAACTGGGCATCTATAATGATATGCTAGTCCAATTTCAACGGACTCTGCACTGGAACCCCAAACAGCGATGGCCAGTTTGGGGCGTGGCTTGTACTAGCCCACTAGGGTTTATCCACCCATACACTGACTACCGCGACAGAGCAATTCCCGACAGCGCGTGCATCTGCATCCAACCAGCGACAGGAACCATCGCAACAAAGCAATTCGCGATGAAACCGCGCACACTCCTCCAGCAGGCTCAACCTGTCCAGAAAATCCAAGAGAGAAAACGAGGGCTCACTCGTAACATCGCAGGGAGTTGGATCCTCGCTGCCGTCGGACGGCGGGTGGGCGAGGACGATGGGCGAAGGGGAAGTCTCGGCGTCGTCTGCGGTCGTCTCGAACGACACGGCGTCCTCGACCGCGGCGCCTCCGGCTGGGGCCCAGGTGCTAGTCGCCGTCCATGGCCTCCCCGGCTCGCCTCCCGATCCCGATCCCGATCCCGGTGTCCCCATCGATCGTGGTCGCAGCCGCCCGCCGCTTGCGCCGAGACGGTGGGTATCGGCGGTGGCGTACCGGTGGTGTTCGCCGTTGGTCGCCTCGCTCACTTCCGGATTCCGCGAGCGCTCGCTCGGTACGCGAATCTGGTGCGGGATCTGGTCTTACGGGCCCTCGAAGCGAAGGGTAGAAGATTTGGGTTGGCCGGGTCCTACCGTTAGGCCTGTAAATGACGCCGACTCAACCTATGGGCCTCCCGCGTTTTGGGCTTCGGCCCGTTTTCAAATCGTTATCCACACCGCGAATGCTCCACCACCGCAGCTGCGGACGATGCTTCCCGAGCGCGGACGGCAAAGAGGATGCAGCTCCGCTTCCTCCCGTTCGCCGCGAGCGCCGTGGCCGGAAGGAGCTTCCTCGCCGCTATTCCTCGGCCAGTGACGGAGAGAAGGACGCACCTACGCTGCAACGCGGGCAACTCCTCGTCGTCGTCGGAGGACGAGGGCGGCGAGCTTAGCGCGGCAGAAGAGGCGCTGCGGCGGCTGGCGGAGCTCGACGCCCAGCTGGAGGGGCTGAAGGAGCCTAAGATGAGGCCGCCGCCGCCCCCTCCTCCCCCGGGTAATCATTTTCTTTTCCCACCCCGTTCTCCTCGTGCCAAATTGCCTGCCTCTCCGGTTTTCCATGCGTCCATGCTCCCCTGTCCTCCCATTCAATCAGTCGTCTAGAGTTCGAGATCTTCATCGTGGCCAATAATAATTGATTCATGTCAAGTTCGCCGTTCGCGCGTTTGGAATGAAAATTTAGTGGGCTGCCTAACCTACGGAGAAGAGATGGATCGATCTTCAATACTCTGAAACAACTTTGGTGCATACTTGGGTATACCGTAGTGCTCGATGGAACAGGCCATTTGTCAGAGCATCCCCACTCGTTGGGCCCCGGCGCACCCGGCGATTGCGTTTTGTAGTATGCGCTGGCTTTTTTTTTTCTGCCCTCGGGGCGATCCAGTCCCCAGTGGCCCCCCAGGTTTCGGCCCTCAGACGTCTACAAATTCAAACTTGTGTTTCCTGCTGCCAAAAAAACCACAAGTTCGGCCATCATCATGCCGCAATTCGGCGATCACCATGCCATAGTTCGGAGATCAAACATACACGAAAGTTCGGCGATCAAAAGGAAGGACACGTAGACAAAGGAACGCGTCAAACGGCGGGCTCCTCTGCCGTGGGACTGGCCGGTGTCGACATGCTCGGCGTCGGCGTGGCTTCTGCGCTCGGGCTGGTGGTCGGCGTCGGCTCCGCTTCATCGCTCGGGCTGGGAGTCGGCGTTGCTATCGGCGTGGGCGTAGGGGCAGTGGTCGACGCAGGCCCGGGCATCTGGTTCAGGATGAGGCCGCGCTCTACTAGGTACCACGCCTTGACCTGCTTGTCTATCGTCGACATGTCTGCCGCCATCAAGAACGCCAGGACGGTGTTCCTTTTCTTCGCGGGGACGTTGGTCCTGTGAAGTCGAGCTTGACATCGTTGTTCGTCATCAACGCCAACCACCTCGCGTCGGATTTCTCCTCCCTCTTTGCGGCGTTTTCCTTGGCGTCGACGATACACTGATCGATCGATGCTTGAAGCCGTTTGACAGCGGGCGCCGCGTCGCTCGCGGCCTTGGCTCTTTTGTTGCCAGAAGGGCGCCCATCGGCCGCCCCCGGGGCTGGCACGTCTGACCTGTACGTCTTCTTGGGCTTGGCGAGGGTGAGCTGGACCTTCCTCCACTTCTCGCACGACTCGATCCTGGAGAACACGTGAAGGAACTTGAACTCGGCATCACTGTTGTCCTGGCGGTACATGTTGCACATCTGAACCATCTGCACAGTCGAAGAACAAGTGTCGGTGATCACAATGGCGAAAAAGAACTGTGCCGGCGGCTGGGCATACCTGGCCCATGATGTTGGCGCCGCTTTCCGGGCGAGCCGCGACCTCCTCTTCAATCCCATGCCATTTGTTGCAGGCCGCCTGGATGATCGCCCAATGGTTCGCCATGGCCTTGTCGCCGCACTCCATGTGGATGTTCGCGAAGTAGGGGTCGACCAACTTGTGCTCGTCGAACGCCATCTTGATCCTTCTCCAGTACGTGTCGGCATTCTGGTTCGCGCCGGTGACCGGGTCGATGCTGACGGTCTTCCATGCTTTGGCGAGGCACTCGTCTTCCTTCGACGTCCACTTGGCGCGAGGCTCGCCTGGCCTGGCATTGGCCGCTCGCTTCTTCTTTCTCCCTTTCGCGATCGTCGTCGGCTCCGCCTCCTCCTCCGCCTGTTCTTCCTCGCCCTCCTCCTCGGCATCGTCGAGCTCGTCGTCCAAGTCGGCGTCCATCGTGTCGTCTCGTGCGTGGAACCCGGGGCAGGAAGCGGCAGCGACTGAGCCGCACGTGGTGATCTCGTCCATGTGTGGCGTTGGTGGCGTCGGTGTTGCTGAACTGCGGCGACGAACCATGCGCAAACGACAGGGCACCCCGGCGTAG
This sequence comes from Aegilops speltoides, assembly GCA_021437245.1. Classification (NCBI taxonomy): domain Eukaryota; kingdom Viridiplantae; phylum Streptophyta; class Magnoliopsida; order Poales; family Poaceae; genus Aegilops; species Aegilops speltoides. The sequence continues at coordinate 149,945,500 of CM038142.1, forward strand.
AGGAGGCGCTGGCGAGGCTGAGTACGCTAGCGGCGAGTAGCTATACTGGGTGTTGAGGCCGACGGCGAATGCGGGGGAGGGAGTGCGCTGGTCGGGGTTGAGGCCGGAGGGCGAGGCACGCGGCGGTGCGCCATGTGGGAAGGTGATGTTGGGGTTGAACCCACCATGCGCGTCGCCGTCGGAGTAGCCGAGCGAGGGTGCGTACCCCATTGCGGCGGTGGCGGCGAGAGGTTGGCCTGCGATGCGACGCTCGCCTGGGTCCCCCATGCGGCGTGTGGACCGGGCGGTAGGTTCATCATCCCCGTGCGAGCCGCCTCTGCCTGCTCCGCCGCCGCGGCCGCGTCCCTGGCCCTCTTGACGATGAGCCTATTCCGCCGGTTGGCTGTGACTAGTCCTGGCCATCTCCGGCCCGGCCCTGTCGGCCCTAAAATCCAGGGCCTAGGCCCTATGGGCTTGCCTATGGCCCGGGCTTGGGCCTGAGTTTTGAGCCCATCATCAGGGCCTGGACGGGCTTGGGCTTGGCATATTGGCATTTTAAGGAAGAGGCCCGGCACACGGCCCGAAGCCCTAAGGGCTTTTCAGGGCTTTTTACCAGATGGGTCGGGCTTGGGCTTGAAAAGTAGGCCCGATGGTAGGGCCTGCGCCTTAGTTTTCAGCCGTGGGCATTTTTAGGCCTGGCCTGGCCCATGGCCAAGTATAGTTGTGACCGCCTCGCGGCGTTGAATGTCCCCTCCAATCGGCGTTGGACACTCCTGGTGGCCTTGCCATCGGAGCCCTCGGCTTCCTCTACTTCGGCTGGGTGGAATCGGCAACGGCACGAGGGACAACATATTTTTGGCTCCCGGTCTGACGAGGAGAACAGCGGGAACGACGGGGGGAAATGGAGGGAAGAGGTGGGCAAAACGGCGGGAATATGCGTGGTGTCGCCGACAGCGCGGCCCCACGCGACTTTTAGCTTCAACCGGCGCCCCCAGGCTGCCCCCGGCGCGCTGGGTTCGGTTCGGGGTTCGCCGGTAGTTTTTCGGCCCAAACTGACGATAATCGAGGAGCTGAGGACGCGACTGAGCCAATTTTTCGGCGCCGGCTCTAAAAGGCGCCGTGGGGCCTGTTGGGGGCGCGAAGCGCGTTAGCGCATCCGTTTTCTTGCTTGATTTTTATACGATTTTTTGAGCAACTAGCGCGAAAGCCGTTGCGCGAACAGGAAACTAATTAAACGGAAAAGAAAGCTAAGCTCAAGACAGGACTAGAGGAGTGCGCTCCACTCCGCGAGATCTTGTTCCCCCTCTCCGGTAGATCTATCCTCATCTCTACGGTTCTCAGTACCCACTCAGTTGCTCTAGTCACGCCTCTCGGATTCACTCATCGAGGCTAGGAACAGTCCTTCGACACCGGGTCTATACGGCCTACAGGCCATGTCTCCCCTATCCGGGGCATACGGCTGCTGACTCTACTTAAGCAGCCTAGAACCCCGGACTGCGGGCTTTCGCTCTGACCCATGAAGGGATCAGAGCTCAGAACCCTGGCTTTCCTGACTAGAGCTGATTCGTGGGTACTGCTCTCCTATGTTCCGAGGAACGATCCTGTTGGGGGTGAGAGCGAAGATGCTCTTAGCCTTGAGCCTCGTCACCAACTTTGGTGCATATTTCGGTATACGGTGTTTAAATATATTGCCCACCTCCCTCCATCAGTTCGGACTTTTGGATGAGTTGGCTGGAGCATGAATTCAATATGGTATCCGAGCCAAGAGGTCTTGAGTTCAAGACCCTGCCAACGCAGTATTAAATAAAACGATTCTGCGGCCTACATCGATCCCACGTCTAAGGACTAAAATAGCCTAGACGTGAGGGGGAGTGTTTAAATATATTGCCTACCTCCCTCCATCAGTTCGAACTTTTGGATGAGTTGGCTGGAGCATGAATTCAATATACGGTAGTGCTAGTCACTTCTCATGTACATGAGAAGTATTACTTCATTGCAGAATGCACACGAACAGTTCATTTCCTCATTTGTTCTTCGTAGCAGTACTCTGTCCTTCAAAGTAGTATAAGTTAGTGCAGTAGCACAGTAGCGCTTACTTTACAGCCTAGAGCAATGCTTCTAGATATACCAAGCCACAGTGATCCGTAGCGTCAATTCGCCGGTTGCTAAGCAACGACAGCACATTGATGCTCATGTCACTTCCTACTTTTCCTAGGGCAGTACTGTGTGCTTGCTAGCATAGCATGTACTCCTATGGAAGTACTTCCCGTCATAGTCCATGCCATTGCTTAATTTGCCTGCTTGATCACTTCTCTGCTAACTTCTCTGTGTGGGTACTTGTGTATTTACTATGTTCAATTTTGTTAGCACAGATCCTTTCATGGACCGCGATATGATCATACAGCGAGGACGCCCAAGTGATGAGCTCCCAGAAATGACCCCGGCCTACGTAACGTTCTCGACTCTGGCAATTTTTATCCTGACCATCTTCACCAACGTGGTGTTCAACGTGTACATCAAGCCTTCCGTGGACGGCGCCGATCGGCCGGTAAGAATCCAGAGAGTGCCTCTGGCTGATCCTAGCTTCCAGCAGCCCGGCGATTCTAGTGGTAGCTCGTAGACATATATGCATGACACGATAATACAGTTTGATAGATACAGTGGGAAGGGCTGTGCTTTCTGCTTTGCAAGTTAACTGAAGTCACGTGCCTCATATTTGCATCATGATGTATTTAGCACCCACATGCTCTAAACGAGCTATGTTTTGCTGGCCTCCACATTGAGGGTTTCATTATGATGCAATGTGCTGCTGCATGTGTCCATGGGGCTTCACCTGAAATATGTATATCCTTTTTTCTTTTCATTCGATTAGCAGCTTCCATCGACTCAATGATGATCAATCAATTACAGTAGCGTACACAATGATCTCCTGGATCGAATATATCAGACCCAACTTGTGAACCAATTAATTGTATCAGTGCTGATCATGGACGCTAAACATGGAGAGCTAATTGCCTCTTCTCTCGCACTAATCAGCCAGTGGCGAAGCAAATTGTTTGCAGCAACATGCATATGCTGATGCCAAAATTCCAAAAACGCCGACATGGATGAGCTGTGGACAATGGTCGTGCGGCACGCGACAGAGGCGGAGCAGCAGGGTACGTAGCGTACGCCCGTGGTAGCGGTCCCGGGCTCTGCGATCTTCTACTGTGTCGCTACTGATTTCTTGCAGCTGTTTATGACATTATATGGAGTAATGTACTAGTATTTCTTTGGCTCTCTTGATTTAATTTTTCTCTCGTTTGTTGTATTTGCCTTGTTTCGTCCGGATTATACACCGGCTCTGCTCTACCCTGTCGGCAGTTCTCGATTTGCCGTAAAGATCACACAGCTTTCTCGTTGCCTTTCGCTTTCCCTATGCAAGATTCTCAGTTGCTTTCCTACCGTAGACACAGTACATCTTGGTTTGTCTCCTATTTCATCACAGCTCGAGTCATTTTAATTTTCTTTTTAGTTTCATTTGAAACGCTACTACTCGTACTCGTTGTGGATCGGAGTGGGTACTACGTCTGATTTCGATGCGGCGACACAGCAGACCAAACTTTGACCCTAGTTTGAGCCTCGCATGTAGGCCTTCCATGCTGTCCCTGTTTATTTGCCCTTCCTTATTTATTTCTTTATTCATTTCCCTTATCTTGTTCTAACCCAACCTCGAACAAATACCTGGGCGTGTTTGTTTAGAGGAATCTCGTAACATGGACACCATAATTTATCTCTGCCAAAAGAGAACATACTTCAACTCCCTCTGGATCGAATCACCGAGTTCCAGTCCAGCTACCAACATCTCACGTGCCGTGACCCAAACACTCGTGTTTCTCCCTCCTTTTTTTCTTGAGGGGGAGCTTGTATTTTCCTAGTAGTATTTCGTACTACTACCTCCGTCCGTGTTTGTTGATTTCCATTGTATTTCGTGCCAAATTTTGACCATGTATTAAAATAACAAAATGTTCACGCATGTCACCAAACATTATATTTTCGAAAACTATGTTCAAATACGAATCCAATGAGATAATTTTTTTTGACATGCATTAATATTTTGTTAGTTAAATCTTTAGTCAAAATTTGACACAAACTACAAAGGGGACCTATAAACCAGGACAGAGGTAGTACTACAAAGCGGTGTTGCAGGCCTAATCTAGCTCTCCTCGCAAGACGATGGTCGTCTCGCCTCCCGTCGGCGTTCCCGCTGATCCGCCCTGTCTTAGGGTGACGGAGGTGGGGTGAACCTCGGCCCTCGTCGATGTAAGTTCCTGCTCCGTTTTTAGTTTTTTTTAAGTTGATTAGAGTATGTATCCTATTCAGGTATGCGAGACGCGCGGCGGCTTCCTGTAGTTGGAATAACGTCTCCCGTCTAGTCTCTGTTCGGTGGTGCGTACAACGTCGTCGGAAGGCGTGTGGAGGTGTGTCTTCGGCGGATCTCGTGGGATTTGGTTGGTGTTGGTCTTGATCTTCATGGATTCGGCCTTGGTGCGTCTCTATTTGTGTCTATAAGTTGGATTCTTCTGATCTACGCTTCTCTTCATCGACGGTGGTTGTTGTGTGCCTACAAGTCTTGGCGGCTGTTCTAGTGTGATGATCCTGTGAGGCCAAAGCACGACGACTTTTCGACTGTCTACTACTTCTATAATAAATTTTGCCCGGCATTGATGAATGAGGGGCCATGACAGTAGCGTGCTTTCGACTCACTCCAGTGGTTGTAGTCGTTGCTAGATGGTCAATTGACCTGGACGTAATTTTATTATTTCTAGTGTTCCTTATACTGCCATGACCAATTGATGAATACTTCGTCCGTCCAATAATGTAAGACTTTTTTGACACCCTACATTATGGGACCGTTTGACTTTTAGTTATGAGATCTAAGAGCTAAACTGACTTAGGTCCAGCATCACGCGTGCCATCCTTTTCGTCCAGGAAGTGCAACTGCATGCATCGCCCCATTTCGTGTGGATCATGCATGTGCATCCCCAGATCCGGTTCATCTCATCGGGAGCAACCGGACAAGCGCTTGGACTGCGCGATCGGGACACCGGACGGACACGTCGCCGCTCCCGCATCCGCATCCGCGCGGCCGCGGCCGTCGGCAGGTCGTCGCCCCGCGCTCTCGTCAAACCCCGGCCGGCCGCTCCGTGCACGCGCGTGTGTGACCGGAGGCCACTAGCTTGCGAGTTGCGACGCGACGCCAAAGCTGATGGGCGCGGTGTCGAGCCCTCGGCGACCGGGTGATCGTCCGCGCCGCTGTCGCGCACCAGCGGTGGGCCGGGCGGAGCGCGCGACGCAATGCATCGGGGGATGGACGGGTGCCTTGCTTTCTTTCACTTGACAGCACGCTCGCTGTCTGGGACGAGCGCGAGAAATCGATCGGTAGTAACAATAATTGCGGGTGACGGAACGAATCGGTCTGCCTGGCCCTGCCCTGCCCTGGGCGGTTTGGCCGGGCATGTGAAGCTCAGCCGCGCGCGAGCGGTGGCCCGGCAGATCGCACAGGCCTGTGGACGCGGCCAATTACTTATCCCTGCCCTGCCCCGCCCCTGCGTTGCGTATTCACTCCGGCCTGCGGCGGCACAGCGACGACAGCTGCTAGTGATCGATTCTACTTTTTCACGAGCGCATCCACGTGATCGCCCGCCAGCCAGTTGGTAGTTGTCACTCACTCGCTCGCCAGTAGGCGAGGCTAGCATCGATCTGTGGCGTACACTCGCTCGAGTAGTACTACAAATCTTATCTTACCAGAGCTAGTAAGATTTTTTTCTCGCTCCTCTCTTCTCTATTGCGGCTCGTTTTACACACGATCTAATTCACCGACCCCACCCCGCTGCTAAAAGAAAGCGTAGAGATGACGATCAATAACGTGCACGCCCGCCGAACCCTTTGATTGATCATGAGCTCGCGGAAGCGAGAGGAGCATCTCCGCGGCCATGTGGTGCGCAGCTGGAGGCCGGAGGGAGAGCGAAGAGACGCAAAGCTGCATTGCATTGCGTGCGGCCGGGCCAGGCGAGCTCTGCGCTGCTCGTCATCGGGCGGCCCGGAAAGCCGAAAGAATCCTTTTGCTTTTCGGCATCGCTGCGCTGCCTTCCTTCCTTGCCCGGGCGCCTCTCTCTTTCTTGCTTGCTTCCACATGCGCTCTCGTGTGCGGCCTGAACCCTGTCGGACACGTCCATGCCGCATTATTCAGCCTCCTCGCCTCTCCTCACATGGGGCGCTGAAGCGGCGAGGGACTCGAGACGTGCTTCGTGGTTGATGCCGAGCCGGGCTAGAGGGCGGCCACTCGCTCGTACGTTTCGGGTCAGAGGGTCACTCAGTGTCTGCCCGCTGCCCGGCGTGTGCCATGCGTGCGCTTTCGTTGTGACGTGCGAGTGACTTACGTGCCACGGCAGGAGGTGCCTTCCATGCCTTGATGAGTACAGTACGTACATTTACCTTCATGGCTTCATGCTCCCGCGATTAATATCGTGAAAAAGATTGCATTTGATTATGGGCGCTAGTAGGCGCCCGCGCACCGGCCGAAACTTTCGGCCGGTCCCGCGTGGGCCACTGGATCTGTCTAACACGGAGCGCGCGGAACCGCTCGATCACGCTCGTATCGGACGGGCTCGATGTGGATCCGGTCGTCGTCTTCCTCATCCGCCCCGCATCGTCTTCCACACCCCGCGTTCCTCTGGCTCGCTGCATCGGTGGCTCGCCATGGCTGCCGCTCGCCGCTCGCCGTCGTTCACCGTCGCCACTCGCTGTCTCCGCTGCAGCAAAAAAGGTACCAGATGCATCAAAAACAAGCGGTGATGGCGGCCGCCAGGTCCAACACTGTCGGGGCCGCCGGTTCCAGCATCCGTCGCAGCACCATTGGTGCATAGAAAAACAGTCATGTGCATTAACGGCTCGCCGCTGCAGCTTTTTCGTCGCCGGTCTCTGGTTGAAGCTTTTGAAATATATGGTTGAAGCTTTTGTGTTAACGATTGTAGCTTTTTGCATTTCCTGTCACCGGTTGAAGCATTCTATATCACCGGTTGAAACTTTTTTTCTAGCCGGTTGAAGCTTTTTTCGTCGCCGGTTGCAACCTTTCTAATTTCCAGTCACCGGTCACCGCCGTGAAAAATGGTGGTACAATTAATGTCTATGGTTGTAGCAAACATTCTGTGTGGTTGCAGCAAAAACGTTGTCGTGGCTGTCAAAGGGTTGCATCTTCTTCATGAATGATGTAGCTTCTCTCTATCGTTCGGTTGAAGCATTTCTCATCAGAGGTTGTAGCATTTTATATAGACGGTTGTAGCTTTCCTCGATAGCACTGAACGCTTACAGTTTTCTGTATATACGGTTGAAGCATTTTTAATCTTGGGTTGAAGCTTTTACATCGATGGTTGCGGCACTTTTTGACCTCCACGACTATCGCACATCTCTGATTGAAGCAAAAAATAACATCGGTTCCAGAAAAAAATCTCTATGGTGGTAGCAAAACCAAAACATAGTTGTAGCAAAAAACGGTCATCCGCCATCTTGCCGTGACGTCGAGGTTCCAGCAAAATTTGCGCCGCGAAGTGCGATCTGCCATGGTGGTTGCGGCTCGGCGTGGCGGGTCCGGCGAGGTAGGAAACTCCGATGCCGCGGATCCGCGCTGAGCGGCGGCGCGCTGAGAGGCTGTGGGCGCGGGCGTCGTTGACCATGGCGTGGGAGAGAGAAAGAGAGAGATGCGCGAGAGGAAGAAGAGAAAAGGGAGGAGGACTAGTCGTCTCGGGTCCATTGCGCCACGTGGTTGCTCGCGAGTGGGTCGCATCGCACGTGCGTGGACTGGACCGGCCGAAGCTTCAGCCGGTGCCCCGGCCCCAAACGTTTCCCTTTGATTATGCATTTCCTTGCAAATTTTTTGAGGAATCCAAGCCCAAAAAAGGGTGGGAGAGGCTATGGGCCAGTTGACTCAAAATCCCTATTTGGGCCAGTCAATGTTCTCAGCCCTTGATCTCTAATCTAATGGCCAGCAGTCATCTTCCACCTCCTGCCAGCCACCACCGCCCGCGGCCGGCGACGCTCCCGCGCCAGCCTCACCGCCTCGTCCTCCTCTCAACCGCCGCCCACCGCCGTGCTTCCGCCGCCCCAGCCATCTCTTTAGCCCTGTCCCCATCTAGTTTTCTTCTACGACGAAGCCACGCCACGGCCCCACCATCGCGCCCCATCCTAAACCCTAAGATAAATAATGGGGTGATGACGGCGAGCCTCTTCCTTCTCTCCAGTGAGGCCATTCCATCTCCTTCATTCACTCAAAATCGACTGACCCGAAATCGAAAATTCAGCTGACAGACGTGTAGCTAAACCGAAAAAGGGTTGTGCGTGGCATTGTACTCTGGCAAAGGAGTATACGTAATTCCTCCCCGCAGGATAAGGGCATCTCCAGCCGCGCCACCAGGAAGGCCTTCGAGCAATTTTTCGGCGCGCCAGCGAAAAACCGCCCGATCGCGCCCAGTGCTCGATTTTCGCCGGCTTGGGCCGAAAACAGCGCCGACGGACCCAGCTCGAACCGGCCTTGTTGAGGCGCCGGCGGCGGCGAAAGCTGTTTTAGTAGCGAAAAAAGCGGGCGGCCAGCGTCGTCGACTTCAGCGCCCGTCTTCCCCAACGACCTCGGTTCGCGGAATCAATGGCAAAGCTGCCGCCGTCGCCTTGCCATTGATTCCTCACGGCGGCGCTTCACAGGGACGGCGGCACGACGCCTCCTCCTCCAGCGTACACACGGCGCGGCCCGGCTATAAAGCGGCGGCCTCCACTTCGCTGTGCCCCGCCTGCCCGCCCTCGCGCCGGCCGCCCTCCTCTCCTCGCCTCTCCGGCGCGCCGCCGCCCTCCCTCTACCTCTCCCGAGCCCGCCCGACCCGCCGTCGCCATGGCGAAACGCTTCCCGGAGGCGGCGGCGGCGGCAACCGGCCGCCGTTCGCTCGCGACGAGTCTGGCTCTGTTCGGCGAACATCCGCGCCGCCGGACATGCTGTAGCCGGGCCAGCGGGTGGAGACTTCGATCTTGAAGTGCCCATTCCCCGTTGCCGACGCGCGTGCGAACCCGGCAAATGCCAGCAGGAGGTCGAGATCGTCGCGCGTCCCTCACCGACGCCCAACTCTCCCCCCCCGATGCGCCGCCGACAACCACGCGGCACTGGCGGCGTATTCGTCGCGCCGCCAGGCATCGATTAGCGTCCACTGGCGGCGCCGGTGGTGGCGGCCGGCGAAACGGCGGCGCCACCTTTGGTGGGCGTCCCGGCCGCACACTCGGCGTGCTCACGTACCTCGAGGTGGCAACGACGACCGCCGTTAAGCGTACCCCGGCGTGGCACCGACGCGTCGAGCCATGGGCGCCAAGGAGGTTGGGTCCTCCTCCTCCTCTTCCTCCTCCCGATCCTCATCGCACCTCGGCACTCGGCCTTGCTCGGCGTCAAGGCCGAGCCAGCGGAGTCGCCGCTCGGCCGGCGCACTCGCGGCGTCGGCATCATCGTCAGCGAAGGCGGCCGGCGTGCCTCTCCTCGTCGGCTCCTCGCGCTTTGTCAAGCCAAAAGCGGGAGCTGGCCGGCGCCGGTGAAGACGGCGCTGGTGGCGCCGGTGAAGACGAAAATGGCCGGGCGCCGATGAAGGCGGAGTTCGGCAACGGACGACGCGGCCCTAGAATGGCGCGCCGAGACTCCATTGCGATGGAGAAAGCGGCGGGAGAAGGTGAAGAGTGCCGGTAGCGCCAAGGCCGCGCCGAGGAGCGCCGAGCGTGGCCATGATGAAGGCGGGTCGTCGTCCTATGCGACAATGACGACGACGACGACGACGACGCCGCCGCCGATCGCCATGGCGACGCGGGTCCAACAGCGCCCGCGTCAAGGAGGAGAAGGCCGGCGACGGCGATGGCGGCGACGACTTCAACCCTTTCTTTTTAGATTAGGTTAATGTAATGAAAATCGCGAATTCGCGAAATTTGCAATGTTTAGCGAAATTTAACTACTTTTTATCATAACCGCGACGGCCCTTCTTTTTTTAATATACGCTGAGAAGGCGCCCGAAGCGACGGTGGCCGACTTCGCCCAGGGCCTTTTTTTGCCGGCTCATCCCAGGGGCGGCGCTTTTAGACGCCCCCTAGGGGGCCAACGGCTGGAGATGCCCTAACTGTTTCTTGGATTTAGAAAGCTCTAATTGTTCTCTTGTGGCTACTAAAATAAACAAACAATGAAACAAAGAGTGGCACTGGGTAGGCGACGCCGGTCTTGGTTCTGGGAGATCGGCAAGCACATGTACGTGCATTAACACTGCTACGTGACAGCCCAATTATGCGGAGGCCGAAAAACGGAGGAGCCTGGGTCTGGGAGTTCCCACATGCGATTCTAATCTAATCATGCACGCACCAATGGCGCCATATTAACCTCAAAAAATCTAAAAAGAAATGGCGCCATACGACGCGAGTCGAGCCGAACCCCACTCGGATGCTTCCCGGTTACCGCCGCTCCTTGTCTGGTTGCAGTCTGGGATTCACCCACCAGAATGGTTCCGTTTCCCGCGCCATGCCATGCTGCCGCTGCCGCCTCGTGCCCTCCCTCGCAGTCTCTGGGCCACCTCACCACGTCCCGGTTCGATGGTGGTAAAAAACCTAACCTAGTAGCAAAAATATAAAATAAAATAAAATAAAGGTGGGACATTTTATCCCCTCACGCCCTTTTAATACCGCCACCTCCAGAGCTCAGCTCAGCTCAGCTCATCACTCCCGCACTCAACACTTCCGCCACCTTGGGCTCCTCCAGAGCTAGCAGAGCCGAGCTAGTAGAAGGTAGGCACCCACAGCCACAGCCCCAGGGCCACGATGGCGTCGACCGCCTCCTTCCTCCCGCTGCTGGCGCTTCTGCTCGTGGCGACGGCGCATTGCTCGCCGCTGCCCCAGCGGTGCCCGCAGGCCGACCGGCAGGCGCTGCTCCGGGTGAAGCAGGCGCTGGGCAGCCCGGCGACGCTGAAGACGTGGTCGCCGGCGTCGGCGGACTGCTGCGCGTGGGACCACCTCACGTGCAACGAGGCCGGGCGCGTGAACAACGTCTTCATCGACGGCGCCGACGACGTGCGCGGCCAGATCCCGTCCGCGCTGGCGGGGCTGACGGCGCTCATGTCGCTCTCGCTCTTCCGCCTCCCGGGCCTCCAGGGCTCCATCCCGGCCTGCCTCACCTCCCTCTCCAAGCTCGAGTTCCTCACCGTCTCCCACACCAACGTGTCCGGCTCCATCCCGGAGTCCCTGGCGCGCCTCCACAGCCTCGACTCCGTGGACCTCTCCAACAACAAGCTCACGGGGCCCATCCCCAACTCCTTCGCCGACATGCCCAACCTCCGGTCGCTGGACCTCCGCCGGAACCAGCTCACCGGCCACATCCCGGCCAGCCTCGTGCAGGGGCAGTTCCGGTCGCTGGTGCTGTCCTACAACCAGCTGACGGGCCCGATCCCGCGCGACGACGCGCAGGACGAGATCAACACGGTGGATCTGTCGCACAACCAGCTGAGCGGCGACGCGTCCTTCCTCTTCTCCGAGGGGCGGCCCATCGGCAAGGTGGACCTGTCCTACAACAACCTCGAGTTCGACCTGAGCAAGCTCAAGTTCCCCAAGGAGCTCACGTACCTGGACCTGAGCCACAACCGCATCAGTGGCACCGTGCCCAGGTCGCTGGAGGCGCTGTCCACGCTGCAGACGCTGGACCTCAGCTACAACAACCTCTGCGGGCCGCTCCCCAAGCTGCACGGCGTCATGCGGCACGGCTGCAAGCCCTACGAGCACAACCTGTGCCACCGCGGGGCGCCGCTCGAGAGCAGCTGCCACCAGCTCTGAGCTCTGAGCTCTGAGCTCGCCGCCGGCAGGCGTACGTTATATGAGTGGTGTGTTGGCGTTCTCGTGCGCGTACGTACCTACTCTACGTGGTTATGTGTACGAACTACGAAGGACGGTGCTTTGGGGCTTACGTAGTAAACTAGTGGAGTGGAGTACCGCGCTGGTGGTAATGCCTGACACGCGCGGTCCTTGAGCTCTGTGTACGAAACGATAGAGATGTGTGCGTGCTGTGTGTGTGTGTGCCGTCTGGAGATGCGCCCGAGAGTGTGTGTGTGCCCGTGTTCGGGATGGATGGATCATCCTAGTTACCTGATGTATCAACTGTTAAATGGTAATTATGTTTGGCTTACTTTTACATGGTTTTCTGAGGCATCCAAATGTTGGTTGGTTTGGACTCGTGAAATGAACTCGCTGGAAATTTGGGAACTAGCATGTACAGTAGGGCTGCCCTGCACTCCTTGGTACGTACCGTCTTTACTCTTCGATTCGATGGTCGCAGCAGAGGGGTAGGTGAGAACTTAAAAAAGTTCACTTCATGCATGCACATACAGCAAGAGATGTCTGAAGGATTCTTACATCCGACTCGGACTCAGCGTGCGCACAACATGCAAAAACTGATGGTCTCAAGCGAGAACAAAGTTTGTGTTATTGGCCGGAGATGAATCATGCTCGTCCACTAATGAATGCACGCAAATAATCATGTCGGCAAAGAGCAAAGTTAACAAGTCATACTAGACCGAAGCTCTAGCTAAAGCAATCAAAACAACGATAAACTACAACAACGATAATCTATATCAACCATCTATTGACTTCAAAAATTACCAGAAAGGTTGGATGACACCAACGCCTTCAAAAAGGGAACAATGCTCAAATGACATCCGGATCCAACTATCAAGAGTCAAATCCTCGAAGGGAGCAATGCTCAATTGACATCCGGATCCAACTACCAAGAGTCAAATCTTAGGTTTTCACCGTGAAGATAAAAGTCCGAGTAAATCCGAACCACGAAGCTCTAGACCTCGTACTTGAAAAGCATCACCAAATCAAAATCATGTGTTGTAGCCATCATTTTGCGCTATCCCAGCAGTCACATGCATAGCGCAGTTTTGATGTGAAATGTCATGCAAATGATGACCACGCCCGCACAAGTAGGCAATCAAACTCCAATAATTCTCTATGAAATGCACAGAACGACAGAGATTGTCACTGTACATGCGACAACAAATGTCTAGGAAGGAAGGTCATCGGCACCGCCAAAATCCTCACTGGGGACACATTGATAGTCCCAAACTACCATCATACTTCGGCGCCTTCGTCTGCGACGTCATAATTGATCGACAAAACAAGTTCGTCGTTGTCGCCGAATGGGAAGGTTGAAGATCCTCCAACTTACCGTGAGAACCACCTCGCAGCGCAGGAACACAACGCGGTCCGTGATGAAGCTATGTACCTAGGGTAGGGTCATGGACCTGTCCAAGATACCCTCCCCAAGGACATCGCTAGAAGAAACCACCTTTCAATCGACCCGGAAGTGTTCCACTCGACGGACTCGAAGACACTCGACCATGAAGCCAACCACTCGACTTACAGGAGACCTAAAGTCACTCTGCACGCAAACGGTCTGTCATTAAGTAGCTTTTATGGTCATCAGAACACTTTATTTGTGGCGTTACTAGTAACGCCTGATCTTAATGTACCTTAAACCCTGCATTACTGAGGATCGGAGGGGTCTGGCGGACTCTATATAAGCCACCCCCCTCCTCAGTGTAAAGATTTCGCACCCCTGTAACTCATATACACATAATCCAATCGACCGCCTCCGGGCTCTGAGATATAGGGCTGTTACTTCCTTCGAGAAGGGCCTAAACTCGTAAACCTCTTGCGTATACAACTACTCCATAGCTAGTATCTTGCCTCTCCATTCCTACCCCCTATTCTACTGTCAGACTTAGAACCACGACAGTTGACGCCCACCGTGGGGCAGGTGTCTTAACGACTTATTGGAGAAGTTGCGATTTTTCCGATCTCCTTCATCATGGTTTCGGGCGGAGTTTTGGTTGAGGGCCGCGAGATCCGTCTCGGCGCGCTCACGTTCATCGCCGACGACTCCGCTTGGCTTCAGGAGGCTTCGCTCGACATCGACGCGCTCCTTGTCCGCGGGGCGACGCACTTTCGCGCGTGCGTCCGTGGCGCCCTCCTGCGGCAATCGTCGACCCAGTATCGGTCGGCCCCTGTGTCTTCCTTCCTCCTAGTCTC